>JBAMCJ010004762.1:0-47896 GCA_037075205.1 Drosophila prostipennis | reverse complement strand
TATGCAATCCTTTAGGTTTTTGCAATACCTTTCGATTGGTGTATTACTCATTACGATCGGACTATCACAGAAGATTTTCAATTTTGCGGCTATATAATAGTAGTCGCCTTCGCACACTCTCCTGGTGCGCTTCGTCACTACATGGACTGCTGTCCATAGTGATAATTCTAATCGAAGTGAAAAATTAATGAAAACTAAAATACTGAAAACAAAATAACAATTTTAAAACTTAACTTCTAAACCTTACTCATGCAAACAATCCAAAGGAATGGGATGGAATGGATTGGAAGGAAGGACAATGGTTGTTTTAGCAAGTTTTTGTTTTTTTTTAAATAGTTTGCATATGCACAAAAAAATTTGATTAGTAAAATTGACGTATACGGATAGTTACGTAACTATAAAAAAAGATTTACGTATATTTTGTTTTTTCTTTGGGTGTGTGTATATGTGAATTGTGTGTATTGTTGAGAACGGTTTAACAATTATATTGGTTAATTTAACCAAGTTTTTTTTTTGAGTGTAGGACATAATACTGTTGTTTTTGTGGAAACTAAGGAACAAAGTTCTGATAAAATGATTTCTCGGCTTTTAGGCTAATCTTGGGATTTTTTTAAATTTTAAATAAGTAGTAAAGGTAAAGGTATGTCAATATATGTAGCTATTCTACATACATACATACGTATTCTCAATCTTAATTTCCGCGGGCGAAGCTGCGGCTCACCTTGCTAGTTAATTTTATAAAAGGAGAGAAATAAGCCGAACGCAATCAGTGTACGCAAGTTATTTATCACTGTGGACGGCAGTCCACGTAGTGACGAAGCCAACATGAGGGTGTGCGAAGGTGACTACTATATATACACGAAGAAATAAAAATCTGCTGTGATGGTCCGATCGTATCAAAAGGTATCGCAAAAACTTAAAGGATTGCATTCCAAGACTTAAAGAAAATCAATTCGCTTGGAAGAGAGAGCGGTGAAAGTGTAAAAGTGAAAATTTAGAATTTTTTCTAGCTGTTGGGGCCAGTGTTCCTATTGAAAATCCGCGTCCAATGAGGGGTCATATGATAAAATCCGATGCTCTGATTTTGGAGGGCTTTCCATAATAAAAATTGTTGTCCCTGTGTTTGTGGGTTTGTATCAAATCGATGTTTAATTGATATCTAAACTACAGCTCCTAAATTCACGAAAAAATTATTCACGATGGACAGCTATTTCTTAAGAACTCTCATGACCATGGATGACCAACATGTCCAAGGATGACCAACATGTCCTCGCGGTCCAAGGAGGATTATATATTTTAGCCTTTATATAAGGTGTATCACACGATATTTTCGATTTTTTCGATATTGGCCTTAACAATGATGGACTTAAAATAAGTCTAAGATTCCTTAAGTCCAAATTTAGTCCATATTACCTTTAAGGTAATACCTTAGTTTAAGTCGATTTTTTGGGTTTTAAATCGATATTTTTTTCTGGGTGCACATTTAAATTTAAATTGTTCAACCATTGTTGGCGCTGTAAACCTACTTTAGGATTTAATCACGACTTTTAGTATTAACTGAATTACTTGGTATCGATGTATCCGTATGTTCTTTTCGATAGTCATTAAGCTCATTGTATCATCTCAAGAAGAAAGACATGAAGAAAGAATAACTTGAAATCGCCGACTTGGAAACAACGTGTTTGAGTTTTTAATTAATAAATACACGTCAGGAGCAAGGATTGCATCCAGGATTGCGGCATATCTATTGGCGCCCGAGCAGGGACATCTTGGAAAAGGTCCAACAACCGGAGGGAGCTAACTAATATAGCTCCAAACTAAATTCGACGAAATCGCAGCCAGCCACGTTGGAATTGATTAGGTTTATGTCTGCAGCCGAGATAGAAGCCCGGATAAGTCTAATAGAATCTAACTTTAGCCAATTTTGCATAATTCAAACTAAATTAAAGCAGGTAAGCGATGAGGAATTGGTGTTGGAGTCTCGGTTTGATATAGAGGAGCTGTATTGTGAAATAAAATCCAAGTTATTGAGTTCGGTTGGGACAGAGGTCGCAAGCATTCAATTAGCGATACCTTAAACAGCACGAAGGCGGTTCGCTCATCTAAACTTCCGATAATAAGGTTACCAGAATTCTCGGGAAGGTTTACCGAATGGACCAGTTGGTTCAACACCTTTAAAACATTGGTAGGGACTGACCCGGAGATAGACGATTTGACAAAAATGATACATTTGAGAGCCTCCCTAGGGCCTGCACCTTTAAGCACAATTGATTGTCTAGAGCTATCGGAAATAAACTACAAGAAGGCTCTACTCCTTTTACAAGAACGATATGATAACAAGGCTATTATTTTGCAGGCGCACATGACAGAGTTGTTTAATGTTAAAAGAATTAAACAAGCTGATTCCGATTCGCTAAGAGCACTAGTCGACAGTGTCAATTCCCAATTGGTAGCTCTAAGATCATTGAGTGAGGAGTCTGAATTGCTTAATGTGTTTATTTTCCAATTAATTCGAGGAAAATTAGATGAAGAAAACATAGATAGATGGGAAAAGGAATGGCAGTGTGACAAAATACCCTCATGGCAATCGCTGTCTCAGTTCTTGGTGCAAAGAGGAATAAATATGGCAAACCGGGAGCTGAGGCACCAAAAGGTGGTGCCAAATACATATAAAAAGGATCCGAAAAGAACTAGTTTAGCGGCGGTAGGGAGCTGTAGGTCTAAATGCTATTGCTGTGCGGAGGATCATGCACTAAAGGTATGTCCCAAATTCAAGGATATGTCTCCTGTGCAAAGATACCAAGAGTGCAAACAAAACTCGTTATGCTTGGTATGCTTCAGTAAGCGTCACTCAACAAAAAGTTGCAAGGGTCAGCGGTGTGGGCGCTGTAATAAGCCTCACAATGAATTGCTGCACTGGAATATTGAAGGAAACATACAAGGACTTCCAGTAGAATCGGGCTCTAATATAAGCAGAGAAACTGAAGTGGGATTTTTTCATACCACTTTGCTAACTAGAGCTTCTCCAAGCCTTTTGACTACGGCAGTAGTACTCATACGAGATGCCAAGGGCTACTTCCAAAATTGTAGGTGCGTTCTAGACTCTGGCAGTCAACATAACTTGTTGACCCAAAAATTGAACACAAGGTTAAGGCTTCAAGCAAAACCATCAGAGATTCAGGTTAGTGGAATAGGAAACGTCGCTTCAGAGATTCTGGGAGAAGTTAAAGCAACATTTAAGTCAAGAGTAACAAACTTTGAAAAATCTGCTGACTTTGTTGTGCTCCTGGAGATAACTCAATATAGTTGCTCGAGTCTGGACTCCCATTGGAAGCCACCAAAAGGAGTACAGCTAGTAGACCCCGAATTCTATTCGTCACGGGACATTGATATGCTTATTGGGGTATCTATATTCTTTGATCTAATGGTGGCCGGTCAAATCAAGTTGAAAACCAATTGGCCACTGCTACAGAAGTCCCTGTTAGGCTGGGTAGAGTTCACTTTTGGTCAGACAGGTGTGTGAGTGCGAAACCGGGGATAAATTGAAGAAGCTAGTACAGCGGATTTGGGAATGTGAAGAAGTTCAGAATCCTGAGTATCACCTTACCGATGAAGAACAGAAATGTGAAAACATATTTCTATCTAGCGTTAAACAGGATAAGACCGGGCGCTATATGGTTAAAATTCCATTCATTGATGCGCACCCTGACCTAGGAGACTCCTACCACACGGCACTTTCACGTTTTTTGAATTTAGAAAGAAGGTTAATACGAAACAAATTATTAAAGCAGCAATATGAACAATTCATCAATGAATATCAGGAATTGGGGCATTTGGAGGTCCTCAAATCCACTGAATTACGGGATGTAAAATATGTTATGCCTCATCACCCGGTTCTTAGGCCAGAAAGCGAAACGACGAAGCTTCGCGTCGTATTTGATGCTTCATGTAAGTCAGGAAATGGAAAATCATTGAAAGACCTGATACTTACTGGAGCCAAACTTCAACCACAATTGTTCGATATCCTTGTAGGCTTTAGATTTTACAAATATGCTTTTACAGCAGATATTGCTAAGATGTATAGGCAGGTATTAGTAGAGACCAACCATTGCAATTATCAATGTATCCTATGGAGAAGTAACCAACAGCTTCCTATACAGGTATAAAAACTAAGAACGGTTACATATAGTGCAAGTGCTGCGCCATTCTTGGCAGTACGATGTCTCGGTCACTTTGCAGAGACCTACGCGGAAAAGTATCCGGCTGCTTCACGAGCCATTAAGAAATCGTTTTATATGGACGATATGCTTGCCGGAGCAGACTCCCCACGTAAGGTTCTAAGGCTGCTAACGGAGGTAAAGGAACTTCTTAGCCTAGGGCAGTTTGAGTTACATAAGTGTCGTAGCAACTGTCAAGAACTAAATCAAACCGAAGGAACCTTGGCAGCATGTAGTCTTCGATGTGACGACTCCTTCAAGGCGTTAGGAATAAGTTGGATGTGTAGGGAAGACACCTTTCAGTTTTCTTTTAAGAAGGAATCAAATGCCACAGTTACAAAGGCAGCCGTGTTATCAGAGCTAGCGCAATTGCTTGACCCCTTAGGGGTATTGAGTCCGATCATTATTTTAGGCAAAATTTGTATACAAGAGTTGTGGCTCCTTAAACTGGAGTGGGACGAAGAATTACCACCCACCCTCGCGATGCAATGGAGCAGGTATCGAGATGAGCTG
Organism: Drosophila prostipennis; assembly: GCA_037075205.1. Classification (NCBI taxonomy): domain Eukaryota; kingdom Metazoa; phylum Arthropoda; class Insecta; order Diptera; family Drosophilidae; genus Drosophila; species Drosophila prostipennis. Next base: position 43,166 of record JBAMCJ010004762.1, on the reverse strand, counting down.
CTACTTATTAAGAGTGGTGTGTTGCCAAGATCTGTATTGACAGGAGTAAAGGACGTAGAAGTTTTAGAACTGTACGGATTTTCAGACGCTTCATGCCGCGCCTATGGAGCAGCACTCTATCCTTGGGTGATCAGTAAGGCGGGAACGATCGCAGTGCACTTGGTGACGGCCAAATCAAAGGTAGCGCCAATCAAGGTCACTTCATTGCCGAGACTGGAACTGCAGGGAGCCGTACTCTTGACAAAGCTAATGAGCAAGGTCCTCTCCTGCATTCCTCTGAAGGTTTCAAAAGTCCGCTACTTTACTGATTCGACCATAGTATTGAACTGGTTAGCCTCCCATGCAAGCCGGTGGAATACGTTTGTGGCAAATAGAGTGGGACAAATTCAGGAAATCACCCAAATCGAGCAGTGGCTTAAGATTCCTACTAAGTTGAATCCAGCTGATATAGTTTCAAGGGGAATGCTCCCAAAGGATCTGAAAACGTCATCATTATGGTGGCACGGGCCAGAGTTTCTATGTAAACCGGTAGAGAATTGGTCAGAGTTTTCATGGTCGGGAGAAGCCAAGGAGATGACTGAGCGAAAACGTGATACGTTTATATTAATTTTATGCGTTACAAAATAGTTGCCGCAAGATGAGGTATCCGAGTGTAAGTTTTCGAATGACTTCCTAAAATGGCAAAGAGTTTTTGGGTATATATACCGCTGGAGACAAGTCAGCTTAGGCAGTACTAACAAACGGGAATTAATGGCTTCAGAATTGATGGGAGGTCTTCGCTACATTACATACAATTTGCAACAAGTAGCATTTAGCAATGAATTCCTGAGCCTCAAAGAAGGGAAGGCTACTAAATCCGCCAAAGTGCAATGCTTGAATCCATTTATTTCTACCGAAGAAAGAATTGATTTAATTCGGGTTGGTGGGCGGTTGTCGAAGGCTGACGTGCCATTTTCTGTAAAACATCCTTTATTGTTGCCAAAGGACCATCGGGTAGTAAGCGCGCTCCTCGATTCCATTCACGGAAAGAATTTTCATGTCGGGGCTCAATCTCTTTGTGCCTTCGCGCGTCAAGAATTGCAGGAACTTAGCGCGCAAAACAGTGAGGAGCTGTACTACCTGTTTCCGCCTGCGACCTGTACGGGCCGTACAAGGTATGGGAGACTTACCAGCAAGTCGCATAAAGGGACAATGTCATCCTTTCCAAGTGGCAGGAATGGACTTCGCTGGACCCTTGTGGATGCACTTCAATGTGCGCGGAAGGCGCCCAGTAAAGGTGTATCTTTGTCTCTTCATTTGCTTCATGACGAAGGCATGTCACTTGGAGATTGTGTCAGATCTCAGCTCCAATGCGTTCTTGGCGGCGCTAAAAAGATTTTTTGCAAGACGCGGCCTAAGCACGGATCTGTATTGCGACAATGGGACAAATTTTGTAGGAGCGTCGCGGGAGCTTAATCGGCTTAATGGATTTGGGTGGATTGTGGGAGAGTTCTATAAAGATAGCGAAGCAACAGTCGTTAAATGTACCAATGGAAATGCCCTGAACTACGAAGGTCTAACGACGGCTGTTACTCAAGTTGAGGCAATAATGAATTCGAGACCATTGTACGCACTATCCTGTGATGCTAACGATTTTGAAACATTGCCACCTGGACACTTTTTGGTGGGTCGTCCTCTAAACTCATTGCTGGAGCCATGTGACGAAGAAACGTTGAAGCTGCCCATTACCAATCATTGGAAACGCATCCTAGCTGTTCAAAACTCATTTTGGAATCGTTGGTCAAAGGTCCCCCAGGAAATTGGCTTTTGGGCAGAGTCGAGGAAACACACCCTGGTTCGGATTGTGTAACTAGAGAGGTAACTCTCAAGACAAGAAAAGGAGTCGTCAAGCGCAATGTTCACAAAATTTGTCCTTTGCCGTTGGAGAACGACTGCGGCAGAAGTTTGGAAGAGAGTTCCAAGGTCGGGAGCATGTTGACGTTGTAAACCTACTTTAGGATTTAATCACGACTTTTAGTATTAATTGAATTACTTGGTATCGATGTATCCGTATGTTCTTATCGATAGTCATTAAGCTCATTGTATCATCTCAAGAAGAAAGACATGAAGAAAGAATAACTTGAAATTAAAACGCCGACTTGGAAACAACGTGTTTGAGTTTTTAATTAATAACTACACGTCAGGAGCAAGGATTGCATCCAGGATTGCGGCCTATCTAACCATAATTTATAAACTATTGTTTTTAATCGAATTAAGTTAAAAAGGCGTTGAGGTATTTCAAAATACCTTTTAAAGGAGGTATAGCACATGTATGTAGCTTTAGTAGTGTAGAACTTACCAACTTACGAAATTAGTTTTTTCCCGCTAAAGTAGCGGGATTTTTCAAAAGTGGTAAAACAAAAGTTTCCTATTTGGAACTGCTTAAAACAATTGAAATGATTCCATGACCCTAAAATACAGTTTGGATACGCACACATAAAATTTAATGCTCAGGAAGCGTTAGTTGTTCTGAGCTGGAAAAGTGCATATTTTATGTTTTTGAATAACTTTTGAACCTGACTTTTTACAATAACGCGCCATACATTCAAAGGGCATAGCTGAACAAGACTGGGAAAACTGCCCCAGGCGATTTTGCAAAATTTTAGATGAGGATTGGTAGATAGGAACCTAATGAATAAGAATTCCAAATTTCAAACATTTTGATTTGCTGGCTTACGAGTAATCTGTCGCAACTTTAGAACGTGTCACTTGATGTATCTTCCCTTCGGTAGTTCTTAAGAAAACTTTATTAATGCCAAAAATCTTTGTGGTAACCTTTAGGAATGTCAGCCAGTCTTTGGATTTGTACCATTCTTATAAGGTAATTAAAATCGCGACTCTGACAACACCGCCCATTTTTTACACTTTATGTGTTTCATAACCATCCACTTCATATAAAACAGTGCAACAGTGTTAAAAATACAAAAAACTGAAGAATTTATTTCCGTCTGTCCGTCCGTCTGTCCGTCCGTTTCTACGCAAACTAGTCTCTCAGCTTTTAAGCTATCGGTGTGAAACTTTCCCATAAGACTTCTTTCTATTGCAGGTAGAATATAAGTCGGAACCGGCCGGATCGGACAACTATATTTTATAGCTCCCATAGGAAAAATCCCATACAAAATTTAAGATTCGGTATTTTTTTAAATATTACCTTCTACTCTTGGGAATATTGTTTTTTCAATATTTCTGAATTGGGATATATCTTCCTATGACATTTCAAAATTTCGGATTAAATTTAACAAAAATTGGACGGCTATATTATATAGCTGCCATACTAAGGATCAAAAAATTAATGCCAAAATAATACTAAAGCAGCTAACATTTTGATTATTGTAACATATACGCAGGTAAATCTAAATTTAATGTTTTTGTAAGTTAATAGGAATGATCTGCAAGGGTATATTAGCTTCGGCTGGCCGAAGCTAGCTTCCTTTCTTGTTTTTTAAATTTTTTTTAACGTTGGTGCATTACACGGCGGCAAACACTTCACATGCCTTCATCGACGACGGCAGATATAAACAATATTCAGACATTTAAACAAAGGGTCCACCCTGAGAACCCATTCATCAGCATAAAAGCTTGGACAATCCAAATTAATTAAACAAAATATGCAGCCTAGAAAACATCCCATCAGGCCAACGTTTTGACCAATTAAAAGAAAGAAAGAACTTTATCAATAAAAACTCCGCTGTATATAAAAAAAATCGCTAAATATATCCCGAACTGAAAAAAAATAAAAAAAATAATAATATCCTCGCTGGTGACTACCAAAAAAGGACTTAAAATATCAATTCGCGAAAATAAAACATTATTTGTTTCCGCAAACGAACTTACTTAAAAAAGTTTAAATCAATTAGTTAAATCACGAATGAATCTGTAACTTTGAAAGTAGTAGGTAATAGCGGGTTCTGGGCCAAGTCAGCATATAAATGACCTGGGACAATTAGCGTAATCTATTAATTAACTGATTTTAATGGGCTTAGGAGTCATAAAAATGTCACGATCATGTCCATAATTCATAAATTAACTGATTTTAATGGGTTTAGATGTCGTGAAAATGTCACGATCATGTCCTGACAATACTGATCGCTTTTCTAATCGTTTTTGGGTCATTCCACGTGAAACGAGACAGGCCAATTTGGACCAAATCTCAGAATCAAGCGAAACTTTTTTTTTCGATAGAGGATTGAAATATAAGGATCGGTTTTTTTTTTTTTTTTAACTCTTACCGTTTATTATTAAAAAATATTTTTTTAATTAAGCTCCGATTTTTAAGATATGCAGCACTTGAGACTCGTTTAAGTTATTTTAATAATTCCAATGCCACTTTGTGGCATATCATAATATCTTTCAGAAAAATATTTTAAAAAAATTTTAAATTTAAAATTAAGTATTTTTTAAGAAAATTTAAAACTAGAAAACTTCTGTACTTTGCATCAAACAACTACAGCGCAACGTGTAAGAAGAGAACAGCAATACGAGCGCGGCAGAGCAGGAATAGTGCTTTCCCTTTCTTACACGTTGCGCTGTAGTTGTTTGATGCAAAGTCGCTAAACTAAAATCGCTGTCTTTACTAGTACGTCTTGCGATTACAAAAATTTTATTTTACCACTTTGCGAAGAATTGATGAAGCAATATGGGGATAATTTTTTTATTCGGAAACCGCGTGTATTCCGGCGTACAGAAGTTTTCTAGTTTTAAATTTTCTTAAAAAATACTTAATTTTAAATTTAACAATTTTTTTAAATATTTTTCTGAAAGATATTATTATATGCCACAAAGTGGCATTGGAATTATTAAAATAACTTAAACGAGTCTCAAGTGCTGCATATCTTAAAAATCGGAGCTTAATTAAAAAAATATTTTTTAAAAATAAACGATAAGAGTTAAAAAAAAAAAAAAAACCGATCCTTATATTTCAATCCTCTATCGAAAAAAAAAGTTTCGCTTGATTCTGAGATTTGAAACAAATTGGCCTGTCACGTTTCACGTGGAATGACCCTTTTCCTAATTATGATCAATTACTATTCAACTGGTGATTGCATATGTAAGAAAAGGTCACTCCCCTTGCGTCCCCCCACATCACCATGTAACAATACTGATCACGTGACCTTTTTCCTCATTATGAGTAATTAATATTCAACTGGGCTTTCTATGTACCTACGTGAGAAAGGTCGCACACCGAAAATATCCGATCGTGTTGAAAAAATTGGTGATCAAGTATCCTTTTCCCTCATTATTACAGGTGTGGTTTTCTACGTGAGACAGACCGAACATATAAAATATTCAAAGATCTCAATTTTACAGGCGTGATTTCCTACGTGACAAAGACCGCACACCCAAAATATTCAAAGATTGTTATGCAAGGTAAACATGTCCGATCATGTTTTGGGAAAGATGCGTCCTATGATTGTAAGACTAATTAGGACTTCAAAGTAACCCTAATAAGATAAATCTCACAAGTAAATGATTCTCAAATATGGAAATATTTTCAAACACCGATTTATCTTTCCGCCCCAGATTATGTTAAATTAATTCTAAGATTCTAAGATAATGCTGGCCAATTATCTCTCCTAGTGATATTTCATTTTTTAATATTCTCTTGTTATAGGTCCTAATTTAGGACGAAGAATTTTGTTGAATCACACACTAACTTTATTTTAATCTACCCAAGAAGAGCCACAAAAGAAGTTTGAGTTTTATTTTTGATCGAAATAATAAAAGTCAAGGAATAACAGTTGCCTTTCAACTTTTATTATAAAACTCAAAAATAACTGTTATCTGTCAATCGAAAAATAAAACTCAAAAAATAACTGTTATTTTTAAACTTTTATTATATAACTCAGCAAATAACAGTTATGCCTTAAGTTTTCATAGAAATCCGAAAATAAGTGTTAAAATGTGATTTTTAAAATAAAACTCATAACAGTTACGGTCTCTGGTCCTAACACATCTAATCTCAGTAATAAAATGACGACTATAGACTTATTTTCCTGATATCGAAATGCATTTAAAAATTGTAAAATAATGTATGCTTTGTTTAGAGCACAAACCAAGCCCTTAAGATGTGTTTCACAATATGGAAACCGGCTTTCCTTAAATCTGTTTAGGAACGAACAATCAATATCCTCAATATTAATGAGCTGACGATTTCCAAAAAACGTCTGAAGAAACCGTATCTTTTCCACCTTTATTTTCTTTACTCTCTTTTCATTCTTTTCTCTATATTATAATATTACGTTGTCAAAAAAGTCCTGCGGCATTTTTATTATATTATTTTTTCCTTTTTTTACATCGAGCTTTTAAGTGACTCAAAGCTTCTTCAAATGGCTTGGTGACTTAAGCCAAGCTCTTGACCGATGATACGGCTACTACTATGCCGGTTTTATCGCAATTTTCTACGACAGGCCTTCCTTCTTTTACCACCTCTGCACCAGAAGGAAAACGTTGAAATCATCGTTGTGCGGTGGAAATGGAAACTGTATCGTGTCCCTAAACTGGACAAATTTTATTGGCGGCGTGAGATGAATTTTTGTATTTTCTCTTTATTTTGCTCCATGATTGCGACGCTATAACTCACGAACGACTTAAAAGAAAAGACAATCAATCAATCGCGTGAAATGAGCTTTCCAAAAAGGTATAGTATGACCAGATGCGACGAATAAAACAATAACTACGCGCTTTCAGCGCCAACTAGCGAAAATACCGCAAGACTTTTTTGACAACCTAATATTTAAGAAGTCTAGCCATTGTGTCATACGTTTCTTTGGTGCTAAACATTTTCACATTGAAAAAAGTGTTTGGACCATTTCAGCAATTGTATTCCTTAATTTTATTCATTATCACACGCACAATCTTCTTTTTAGATATTATTTATTAAAAATACTCACAGTCATAACGCAATCAGTTTTATATTTTTTAAGAAATTTTTAAAAATTAAATGTACTTTTATGATTTTCTAGCTTTTAAATATCTGATTTAGCTATTTTTTTCAAACCGGCTATCATCACCATTCATTTTTGTTTACATGTCGCCGCCTAGGATAAAACTAAAATTTGAACTTTGTCAACCGAAAAAAGTTGAAAAATCCGAACTTTAAAAATCCACCATAAATCCAATTTTCCATGGATTTGGGCCATACTCGGCTTGTTTTATCCGGTGGGATGTAAACTTTAAGTTTGTACCCATTATGATTTTTCAACGGATTCATTTCGAGCTTTTACGATACATACAGCCGACTTTTACATCTTTGTCGAGCTGCTGCGCTGCCATTACTTATCCAATCATATTGATCTGTATGGCAAAGTTAAGCTCTGATCTATTGACTTTAAAATAAAATGAAAACTGGCCCAATTGGATGGATATTTACCGAAATATAGGAAAATTCGAAAAAGTCAGAATTTTAACATTTTGAACTTAAAAAAAATCTTTAAAAAAAACTGTGATTTTCGTGATTTAGGTGTCCAACACTAACAGAATTTGCCATCAATTGCTGGGGAGCATTTCGGCTGTAAACTAGTGTTATTTAAGTGAGAATTAATGGCAGGGAAAAGAAAGCAAGTCGCGCTACGATTACCTCTGACTAGATCGGCACGGGCATACACATTAGCGGCAAGACAGGCTGGCCAAACAAGAAGAAGCGGTACCAGGAGAGATCAGGATCAAGCGAGCACCAGCCTCTCAACGGATCCAGCACACAATCAATCCAGATACCCAATCCAATCAGCAGTTACCCACCGTCTAGGCCAACCGCAAGGAAGGTTTAGCATGCTCCCACCTCCGAAAGTAGGCTGGGGAGGATAATATTAGCCATTATTATACAAGGCAACGAGGTAAAGGCAGCATTCGCATCACAGATTACAGAGCTGAACACACAAATGATAATATCCCGGCGAGCGCAGTCGGTAGAGACTCTATATTCCAGGGTATGGGTCGAGGCCACACCCTGTAACCGTCTGTCGTAGGTTCCTTTTTGCGAGATCGTTCCATACGGAATCTGACATCGAACCTGTTACGAGCGCCGGATATAGCGGGAGGAGAGGAAAGATTGGGGGATAGCAGAAGCCACCGTCCATAAGCTTGCGAAAGAAAAAAAAAGACCGGAATTTGCACACTGCAATATAATGCACCAATTGAGCAATTCCATGAAAAAATATAGCGGTCAGTAAAGCAACGTGAAACCGATCTAAGCCCGAGAACTGACGCTAGCTAAATCCAAAAGTGGGTCTGTTCGGTCATGCCGCAGCATAATTAAATTCCTAAAATTCCAAGTCGTAACGTAAACTAATTTCTCGATGTTTGTTTTTGCCTTTTTATTTGCTCTGTGTGGCAACTCTTTTATTTGCTGTAGTTGCTACTCCTTTTTTAACTTCGTTTGTCAATCGCTATCTGGCCTTTGTCCACGGCAAGCATCTACTTTTTTATTTCGATTTTGTACTCGCTCGCTGAAGGCACAGTCGCTGATCGCCTGCCTATTTTCCATTCGGTTAATACTTTCGCTTGTTAAAGGCACAGACAAATCGGTCTGCCTGCCCAACCAAACCAACATAAACAAAACCCTTGTAATCAAGGCCTTGGTGCCATTAGAATAAACTTAGTGCCTAATTCATTGAAAATTTGTGCGGTTTCTATTGTATTTCGGCAAAGGTTTAGAGTTAGTGAAAAAGCTCACTGACCCAACATTTTTGTGACCCCGACGTGATAAACATCAACATACAAAAAATGTAGTTTATTTGGTTCGTTTAAAGTTTATCGCATATACATAACTTGCAAGTTCTTTGTACATAAGCGAAAACGCTAACCCATAAACTCCGCTAGAAACTCACATCGCACCCGCCCCCGCGCGTCCTAAGAACATATCGGTTTTCTCTTTGTGCCTTCGTCCCCGCTTTAAACGTTTTTTACAGCTGCGACCAAACGTTTTTATTCGCGAGTACGTTGCACCCTTCCATCGCTACTTTGCCGTTTATATGCAAAAAGACCCACATACATACATTCCGTTAGTTTCGGTGGTCAAGAAGTTCGGTACAGCACACACTGCACAGTGGAATTTAATTAATTTGCAAGTGATAAAAACTGAAAATAATAAATTTAAATTTATTAAAAATGCAAAATGACACAACTTTTGCTGCTCCAGAACAGGAAGTGAAGCATCTTAAATTGAAGGCCCTGACTGTTACTTCGTGTTAAGCTCTTCGAGGAGAACAAAACTGCATTTACCCAGGTCTATGACAGTCTTGAAAGGCTGGATTTTAATGAAATCGGCAGCCAGGTTCGCAATTTTTTCGAAAAGCTCATCATATTAATTGAAATCATGCTAAGTCGTGAATTGGGTAAGCGTCAACTTTCAGCAATTCAAAATTCCACGCTTAGACCAGATCCTTCTCTGGATTTCCATTCTGTGTCGGCTAAAAAATCTCATTTGCCTGAATTGAGATTGTGAATAGCAACTATACAGTAGCCTTGGATTTATTGAATAACCGTTTCAATAATTATTGTTATAACACCAGTTTACAAAAAAAAATTGATGAAATACGCACTTCATAAAACCATTATTTTCCGGTAAGGGACATCTTTCTGATTAAGAAAAGGGCTCTTACAATTTTTTGTATGGTACCAATTTTTTTTAAAGTGTAAAAAACGTTTTTGACGATTTTTTAATTTCTAACTCGAGCTGTGATTAACCGATTGCGTCCATCGAAGTCTCATTTTACAGGTAATAGAATGACCTCTAACTTTCTTGTACACGGCATTGAGTTCCATTCATTAGTTTAGAAGCTACACTTTGTCAAAGTTGGAAAAGGTAGAAAATCATCAATTTTTTTTTGTAAACTGGTGTAATAAGCGTCTAATTTTTCAATCCCATATAATGGCAATTTTGGGTTTCCTAAAGTGGACATGCCGTCCGCAACTAAGCTGAGAGTTATGTCTGATAAAATAAATGCTAATCTCAGTTTCACTCCAGACCTCATTGAGTAAAGACGTGCAGCTACGGCGATCTAAATCACCAACAACCAGTGCTTATCAGCAAAATTTGCTAAAACAAACAAGTAAACAAAAGAGGCTCCCAAAAAAAATTACAAAAATACAACAACAAACAGTCACGTGATCACAACAACCACAAGCAGGGGGTTCGCCCCACGAAACCAAAATGTTACCACCAGACAAAAACAGACTTTCTTCTAATAACTTAATAACTGAACATAATTTCATTGTTATAAAAAGTAAAGACAATACATCCCTGGAAAACACAAACCCATTCACTCTAAAAAAATCAATGGACTACATCTGCGGAGGTGAAGTGGAAAAATGTAAAATTACAAGAGGAGGTACAATTCTTATTCAAACAAAACACATACAACAAGCCGAAAAACTACTAAAAATTAAAAAACTTGGTAAAGTAGACGTAGAAGCATACGAACACATTTATTGTAATTTGCTTAGGAATATCACAGAAGAAGAAATTCTTGCCGAAGTCCCAAAAGTTTCTGAGGTGTACAAATGGACCAAACTAGTCGATCAAAATCGAGTTCCAACAGGACTTATAACGCTTACATTTAGTTCTACCAATCTCCCTGAAAAAGTATTTATCGTCTATGAAATAGTATTCACACGCCCATACATACCCCTTCCTATGCACTGGAACTGGCAGCACAGAAAACGGAGGCTGTCCTAGTCTCGAGCAGGAAAGTGGTGGAGACGGCTGAGATCCTGGTCGGAGGCACTACAATTCAGTCTCAGCGTGCCCTGAAGTATCTGGGAGTGATGCTAGACACACGCCTGTCGTTTCGCGAGCACCTCGAGTACGCGAACAATAAAGCGAGGGAGACGACAAGATCGCTTTGCAGGATCTTGCTGAACACGAGGGGGGCGAAACAGGACAAGAGGATACTCCTCGCCAGCGTGGTAAAGTCACAATTGCTGTACGCTGCACCGGTGTGGGCGGAGGCCACGGCTAAGGATAGCTACATGCGAGAGGTCAACTCGACATATCGTCTGTGCGCTATCAGAATATCGTGCGCCTTTAGAACCATTTCTGACTATGCGGTTCTTGTTATCGCTGGCCAAGTCCCGCTGGTAGAACTGGTTCGGGAATTCAAGGATATCCGCACCACCCTAAGACTCAACCAGGAAGATCCGAGGGCCAAACCCGAGGCCAGGGCCCGCTCCAGAATGCAGAGCGTCAGCAACTGGCAGAAAGCATGGGATACCTCGAGCAAAGGGCGGTGGACAAGGCTGCTTCCGGAGCTACCTAAAGCAGTACGGACACGAGACGGAGGATGGTTGCCCGGATTGCGGTAGCGGGATTGCGGAGGACGCTCAGCACGTCTGGTTCGAGTGCCACCGGTTCAACCACGAGCGCCAAGTGCTGGAGGAGACAGCCGGGGCAAGAGTCCTACCATAAACCCTCGTTCCCCTGATGTTAGGGAACCAAAGGACGTGGGAGGCAGCAGCAGCATTCGCAGCAAGCGTTTTGCGGACGCTGCGATCGCTGGAGAGGGAAAGGAGAGGAGCAGCGGTTTAGGTGGCCATTTTTCGCGCGAAGCAATGCCTTGCGGCGGTACCGTGCGATGTCGCCCCTAATCACGCTTAGTCAATATTGTTAGTTAGTCATCATTGTTGTTAATAAAGGAATAAAAAAAAAAAACCCCTTCCTATGCAATGCAAAAAATGCCTTCGCTTCAACCACCCCCAAGTTGGCTGCAAGCAAGACAACCCTACATGCAAAAACTGCTCTGAGACTACTCACAACAACGACAAAGAACAGGAACTTGTAGCTATCAGAATCACCGAAAAAGTAGACCACAATACTGCCCGTTCCATATACTTCACACGTCATAGTCCTATCCAAGATACTTCATACTCTCAAAGCCTACAAAATCCACCACAAACAGAAAACCCCACCTCAGCAATTAAAACACAAATACATACCACAATCGAAATCCCTAAGAAAACAGCCGACATACACGAGTTCCTCAAAGAGCTGAAGAAGTCACATGCAGGACTGAAGAAGATAACACGAAACCCCGCCGCCTAAGAAATATTTGACGAAGAAATGCGCTTAATTACCGATGACGACTTTGAAAGACCCTCGACATCAAAGAAAAATCCATCCTATCTGAAAATCTCAAAGCAAAAGAACAAAGAACAAACCTTTCCAGTGCGAACGTTATAAAACAAACACAAAAACTGCCTTAAACTATGTCCTTAAAAATATTACAATGGAATATATACTAAAGGATATTCAAACAACTACAACCAACTACTAATACTCATCAAGACACACTCTCCACATATTATTTCACTCGAAGAAACACACATACAACAATTTCACAGCCTACTGACACCAGTAAACTACAATATACTAACAAACATAGCATCTAACAGATTTGGAGGAGTAGCCCTGTTAATCCACAAATCAATCTAACACACTCAAAGTAATATCAATGAAGATGTAGAAGCAATAGCAGCAGAGATAAAATCAAAAGAAAACTTTATAGTATACTCCATTTATATTTGACCTAACAAATCCTTTTCACGCAATAACCTGAACAAAGTAATTAACTTTAACAACGAAACTGTTATGATAACAGGAGATTTCAACAGCTGGTACCAGAGCTGGGGATCCGCACTCTCGAACTCAGGAGGAAAAACAATAGCCAAATTCATTGAACAGTCACAACTTACACTACTAAATGATAAATCACCCACACACTTTACTAGACACAACACCTTCACACACATTGATCTCAGCTTTTGTTCTCCATCACTCACAACCTGGAATCTAATAGATTACCTTTGCAGAAGTGACCACTTCCCAATCGTCATCACCCTTTTTCCAACCGACACAATCATCAACAAAAAGACACAAATTTTTAAATTAAACGAAGCAAACTGGGATAACTTTACAACCCACACACATAATAACAATAACCTAAGCCCTCCTTCAACCAACATAAACAAAGAAACAACACTAATTAACAAAATAATCATTAAAAGCGCACACCATACGATACCACAAACACTACCACACCGTCACTCACGCACAGTTCCTTGGTGGACCAAATACTTAGCAGACTTACACATTAAGAAAAAACAAACATGGAAAGCACTGAAAAGAAACACAACCCAAGAAACGATAATTGCTTACAGAAAAGCAAACGCGCTTCTGAAAAGGGGAATTAAAATTAGGAAAAGGGTATTCACAACCACTTTCACATCAACCATTCAAGCAAACACACCAACAACAAAAATATGGAACAACATTCGCCGATTTTGCGGTCTTAGCCCAGCAAAACAAATACACTGCATAACAACCAACAACAACGTGACTACCAACGACCAAAACCAAATCGCAAACCTTTTTGCTCATCATTGGTCTTTCAACGGACGCAAACTTCAGCCAGGAATTCACCTCCATAAATACAACACAATAACCCTCAATCAAATTCCATCCACATCTGGTATAGAAATCGACAAGCCCATAACCAAAATCGAATTAGCCATTGCTCTCCAATCACTCAAAGGAATAAATAGAATCTCATACCCCATGATAAAAAACAGTTCACCATCAATAAAAAATAGAATACTTTCTCACTTCCATCACATCTTCAAGCACTATATACCTCAATCATACAAAACCAGCCTGATCATACCAATTCGTAAACCTCAAGTGGATAAAACGGACATCTCATCATACCGACCCATCTGACTCAACTGCTGCCTGAGTAAAACAATGGACAAAATAATAGCGAACAGACTATGGTGGTTTCTTAACAACGACAAACTTCGACACCCACATCAATTCGGTTTCAAAATAGGAAAATCGACTTCGGATAATCTGCTCTATGCAGTTCACATCATTACGAAGTCGCTTAATACCAGGAAACATACCTCACTCATCTCTCTTGACTTTGCAAGAGCTTTCGATCGAGTGGGTACTCACTCAATAGTTGACCAACTAATAAAATGGAAATGTGGCCACCAAATTATAAACAAGAGAGAACGCTATAGTCGGGTTGGTGTCCCGACTATCCAATACCCGTCACTCGGCTAAAGGGAGTGCGAGGGAGATGGAGATATAACGTTTGATCAGGCATAACTTTTTAACGAATGGTCCGATTTAAAAAATTTCTTCTACATTTCGATAGGTATAACGAAACACAACAAAAATGTGGGCGCCAGACACATTTTAGGACCGTTTGTGGCCGACTATGGGCGATTGTGCGCGTTAGAGAGGGCGTGGCGGTCGGCTGAAATAAACTTGCGCTGCGTAGGAAGCCCAAGAACATGTGTTGGTAATGCCAATACCCTAGCTTTTGTAGTTTCCGAGATCTCAGCGTTCATCCGGACGGACAGACGGACATGGCTAGATCGACTCAGCTAGTAATCCTGATCAAGAATATATATACTTTAAAGGGTCGGAAAAGCTTCCTTCTAGCTGTTACATACTTTTGCACGAATACAATATACCCTTTTACTCTACGAGTAACGGGTATAATTATATTATAAACTTCACCAAGACCAGAAAGATAACAGTCAGAATAGGGACACACAACTCAAACATAGACACTCTAGAAAAGGGAATCCCACAAGGATCCCCCATATCTGTAGTACTCTTCCTAAAAGCCTTCAATAAACTAGCCAACATCCCGACAAGATATAAACAGATTAAATTTAGCGCATATGCAGACGATTTCCTTTTGCTGGTAAATCTGAAAAATAAGAAAAACATTACCATCAACCTAAACCCCCTCTTTAGGAAAATTGAAGACTGGGGAAGTTACTCAGGCGCATCCCTATCACAAAGAAAATGTGAACATCTGAACATATGTAGAAAACACAGATACTACTGCATAATCACAACATAGAATTCAAACATAAAAAACGTAGAATCACTCAAAATACTCGGACTAACCATAAACAAGAAGTACAACTGGAACATATTGACACTCTCATACCGTCACTCTCCAACAAATTTAACATCATAAAGTGCTTGGCCAGCCCCAAGTTTAACTGCAACACAAACACTCTACTAAACATCACAAAAGCCATACTTATATCTAAAATTGACTATGCACTTCACACATATGTTTACCCCCCAAAAAATACACTAAACAAATTAAAAACCACAATAAACGCAGCTCTTAGAGCAGTCCATAATTAGATAATAAATGGCATTTCCAAAAGTAGGAGGTTCTAGGTTCAAAAACACCCAAGATATATATTTTTTATATTTTTTTCCGGAGTATTCCTATGGGAGCTATACTATAAAGTTGTCCGATCCGGCTCGTTCCAACTTATATACTACCTGCAACAGAAAGAAGACTTTTGGGAAAGTTTTAGCCCGATAGCTTTTAAACTGAGAGACTAGTTTGCGTAGAAACAGAAAGACGGACGGACATGGCTAGGTCGACTCGTCTAGTGATGCTGATCAAGAATATATATACCTTATGGGGTCGGAAACGTCTCCTTCACTGCTTTGCAATTTACTGACTGAAATCATAATACCCTCTGCAAGGGTATAAAAAACCGCCATGGCAACTACAACAAAATATAATCAACACCTCGCTGCACAACTACAAAAAAAACAACACCTCACCGGAAACACCAGAAACTATTCAATGAAACAAAAGAAAACTACAAAAACCATACATTTATATACGCGGACGGATCTCAACAAAACTCAACCACAGCCGAAACAGAAATATTGCACTACGGTAACCTGCCACCTCATTCATCAATCTTAACAGCACATTTGTCCAAGCGTTGTCAAAAGTTGGAAAATGTAGAGCACACTGCAGCCTTGTACTCAAATAATACACAACCGGGAAGAAGCCGCAACAGAAGCATTTTAATTGCCACAAACACTTTGGGAACTGGATGTGTTGTGTGTGACAACAGTGGCCATTCAATTTACAGCTGTGTTCAATTCGCCAATCTGTCAGTACAAGAGCGTATTCGAAAGGTAAAGGAATTAGCGCAATGTAAGTCAAGCTGCTGTCGAACTTGCAGGTCCAAGCATCACACTCTTTTGCACCTTGGCACTCAGTCTTCGACCCAGGTTCTGCGAGCTCCTGCTGCAGAACAAACTACGCCAATTGCAACTACCCTTCTACCTCTTTGCTGGCTCAGAATGTGGATTCTGACATAAGCGTTCAAAGTCGATCAGGTGCTTGGGTCCCATGCCGTGCGCTGCTAGACTCGGGATCTCAAGTCCACATTGTGACTTCCCGGCTTGCTCACCAGTTGCAATTGCATAAAACGAAGTCTACCGTATCAGTTGCTGGTCTTGGAGATGCTCGATTTGACTCTGAAGGAGTTTCCGTTTGCATTAAGTTAAAGTCTCATACCTCTGATTACTTCGCATGCCTGTCTACTCTTGTTGCTTCAGCGTTTGCTGACAATCAACCCAGTTTGACCGTTAAACCCGATGGCTGGAAAATTCCCTCAAATATTCAGTTGGCCGATCCTGAATTCTTGCATAAGCGTTCAAAGTCGATCAGGTGCTTGGGTCCCATGCCGTGCGCTGCTAGACTCGGGATCTCAAGTCCACATTGTGACTTCCCGACTTGCTCACCAGTTGCAATTGCATAAAACGAAGTCTACCGTATCAGTTGCTGGTCTTGGAGATGCTCGATTTGACTCTGAAGGAGTTTCCGTTTGCATTAAGTTAAAGTCTCATACCTCTGATTACTTCGCATGCCTGTCTACTCTTGTTGCTTCAGCGTTTGCTGACAATCAACCCAGTTTGACCGTTAAACCCGATGGCTGGAAAATTCCCTCAAATATTCAGTTGGCCGATCCTGAATTCTTGCATAAGCGTTCAAAGTCGATCAGGTGCTTGGGTCCCATGCCGTGCGCTGCTAGACTCGGGATCTCAAGTCCACATTGTGACTTCCCGACTTGCTCACCAGTTGCAATTGCATAAAACGAAGTCTACCGTATCAGTTGCTGGTCTTGGAGATGCTCGATTTGACTCTGAAGGAGTTTCCGTTTGCATTAAGCTAAAGTCGCATACCTCTGATTACTTCGCATGCCTGTCTACTCTTGTTGCTTCAGCGTTTGCTGACAATCAACCCAGTTTGACCGTTAAACCCGATGGCTGGAAAATTCCCTCAAATATTCAGTTGGCCGATCCTGAATTCTTGCATAAGCGTTCAAAGTCGATCAGGTGCTTGGGTCCCATGCCGTGCGCTGCTAGACTCGGGATCTCAAGTCCACATTGTGACTTCCCGGCTTGCTCACCAGTTGCAATTGCATAAAACGAAGTCTACCGTATCAGTTGCTGGTCTTGGAGATGCTCGATTTGACTCTGAAGGAGTTTCTGTTTGCATTAAGCTAAAGTCGCATACCTCTGATTACTTCGCATGCTGTCTACTCTTGTTGCTTCAGCGTTTGCTGACAATCAACCCAGTTTGACCGTTAAACCCGATGGCTGGAAAATTCCCTCAAATATTCAGTTGGCCGATCCTGAATTCTATAGATCTCTTCTTATTGGTGCAAGCATGTTTTTTGAGCTATTATCAGTAGGGCAGATTAAGTTGGCTGCTGGTTTTCCCCTATTGCAGAAAACGAGGCTTGGTTGGATCGTTACAGGAGGTGGATCTTCTACTCTCAAGACAACTGCATTACACGGTCAAGCTGTGCAGCGTGAATTGGTTGCTGCTGAAGTTCATATGGATGAACTAGTCCGTCGCTTTTGGGAAGTTGACAGCTGTAGTGAAGGCGTGGTCACAGCCACCAAAGAAGAACTGGAGTGTGAGGCTCATTTCAAGACCAACTTTCGTCGCTTAGACTCTGGTGAATATTCGGTACGATTACCTGCAAAGAACACTCTAGTATTACTGGGTGAATCGTACAATCAAGCATATCGTCGGTTTTTCAATTTGGAGAACAAGCTAGAGCGCAAACCAGAAGTTAATATCCAATATTCGGCATTCATTCGTGAATATTTAAATTTCAATCACATGTCCGTCGTGCCCAGAGACTCCAATAGTCCTTGCAAATACTTTCTGCCCCATCACTACGTTTTCAAGGAAGACAGCACCACGACTATTGAGAGTCGTTTTTGATGAGTCTGCCAAAAAGTCAAGTGCACATTCACTTAACGAAGTTCTCATGGCAGGGCCTACTGTCCCTGTTGCATTGACTGGTGACATCTGCAAGATGTATCGGTGTGTTCGCGTGGCTGAACCCGATAGCTATCTTCAATGTATTCTTTGGCGTGACTCACCGGACCAGTAGGTGCAGGTATTCAGCTTGATACCGTAACCTATGGAACTAAGCCTGCAGCCTTTTTATCCGTTCGAACGATGCATCAATTGGTGAGTGATGAGAAGAGCACATTTTCAATCGGTTCAAAAATCACTTTGCGGGACTTCTGAGTGGACGATCTGATCACAGGAGGCCAATCAACACAGGAAGTCCTCGAAATCATGTCTCAAACAAAAGGCTTGCTTGCAAGAGGGGGCTTCAACCTCAGAAAATGGTGTTCCAAAGAGCGTGGTGTGCAAATTCCTGACTCTGAAAAGGAAACATTCCTGAAGTTTGACGATGGCAGCGACTTTACCAAGACACTGGGTCTAGCTTGGGACCCTACAGCGGACGTCTTTTGTTTTTCTTTTTCTCCCATACAGCTCTCTCCAAAGCCATGTAAACGACTGGTGCTTTCCACAATTGCTCGGGTTTACGATCCACTTGGTCTCATTGGTCCTCAAGTTGCCAAGGCCAAGATTATCCTGCAACAAGTCTGGAGAGAGAAGTTGGAGTGGGATGAGAGCTTTCCTGAGGCACTCAACACATCATGGCTCAAACTGTCATCTGACATGGGTCGTACTCAGCAAATGAAATGTCCTCGACTGGCGGTGCATCTAAATGGCGCTATTGAGATCCACGGATTCTGTGACGCTAGCATCGACGCATATGGAGGATGTATCTGTCTCGTTTCAATAGCAGACGGCAAACGAGAAGTGCATCTATTTTGCTCAAAATCTCGTGTGGCGCCTCGGAAGACTCTCACGGTTCCCAAACTAGAGCTGTGCGCTACTGTATTACTGGCTCAACTGATGCGGGACGTACGCCACATGAATCTCTTCGATTGCCCTTTTTATTACTGATCGGAATCTGCTGGAGGCATTCTAAGCGACAAATTACATCGCCCAGCCTGTTGTCCGCACTTTCCCCATATATCGATAGCTTTGGTATGATGCGAGTTGGTGGCAGACTACAAAATTCCTTGGATTACAATGCGTAGCATCCTGTCATACTACCACGCCAGCATCCAGTTACACGTGCTATTATACTGGACTTGCATGGGAAAAACTTGCATTCTGGTCCTCGATCTCTGCTCGCTAGCATGCGACTTCAATTTTGGCCGATAGGTGGCTGAAAAACAGTATCAGCTGCAACGTCCAAGTGCGTCATATGCTTCCGAGCTAAACCACAATTAGCAACATTAACGTTCATGGTTACTGGTTTGGATTTCTGCGGGCCATTTTGCTACAAAACTGGAGTTCGAAGCAAGGTGCCTGTCAAAACGTACGTCTGCGTTTTTATCTGTTTCGCGACGAAAGCGATCCACCTGGAGCTTGTTCAGGATCTTTCAACATAAGCATTCTTGGAAGCTTTGAAGCGGTTTATTCTCACCAGGGGAAAACCTGCCCGGATATGGTCAGATAATGCTTGGAGCTAAAAACGAGCTGGCTGAGCTGAAGAATTTATTCCTGTCCGGCCCCCACATTCGAGCTATAGAGGAATTCTTCCTGGAAGATTCAATTGAGTGTCGTTTTATTCCCCCTCGGTCGCCTCACTTTGGAGGCCTCTGGAAGGATGCATTCAAAACGGCCAAATTTCATTTCTATCGTGCTGTTGGCCCATCTTTATTATCTTTCGATGAACAGCGTACACTCGTTTGCCACATTGCGGCAATTATCAACTCACGACCTTTACTCCCTCTTTTAGAGAATCCGGCAGATCTTGAGGTGCTAATTCCTGCACACTTTCTTGGCACAGTTCCGCTGGTTTTGTACTCTGAGCCTGACGTCACAAATCTGAACTTCAACCGTTTGGACCGCTGGCAGAGAATTGTGTATTTTCAACAAATCTTCTGACGAGTATCTGACCCTGTTGCAGCAACGGTCAAAGTGGCGTATCTCGAAACCTGCGCTACAAGTCAAAGATGTCGTCCTGGTTCAAAACGAGAACTTGCCTACTCTTAAATGGCCATAAGCCAGGGTCATGGAATGTCGTCCTGTTTCAAAACGAGAACTTGCCTACTCTTAAATGGCTATAAGCCAGGGTCATGGAATTGGTGCCTGGATCTGATGAAGTTGCTCGTGTGGCAGTGTTACAAACATCAACTGCAATAACTCGAAGAGCTGTCCGCATGTTGTGCGTGCTGCCGAAGCAAGATCAGGTTGAAAGCCCTAGACTTCCAACGGGGGGGAGAATGTTCGGTCATGCTGCAGCCTAATTAAATTTCTAAAATTGCTACTCCTTTTTGAACTTCGTTTGTCAACCGCTGTCTGGCCTTTGTCCACGGCAAGAATCTACTTTTTTTAGTTCGATTTTGTACTCGCTCGCTAAAGACACGGTCGCTGATCGCCTGCCTATTTTCCATTCGGTTAATACTATCGCTTGTTAAAGGCACTGACAAATCGGTCTGCGTGCCCAACCAAACCAACATAAACAAAACCCTTGTAATTAAGGCCTTGGTGCCATTAGAATAAACTTAGTGCATAATTCATTGAAAATTTGTGCGGTTTCTATTGTATTTCGGCAAAGGTTTAGAGTTAGTGAAAGAGCTCACTGACCCAACAGTGGTCACTTCCCTGCAAGCAAAGAGGCGATATTTCTATCGCCTATCGTCCAGAAGTCACTTCTTAGTAACTTCTGGAAGATAGAAACACGACAGAAGACATTTTACAAAAACAAAATATACATCTATCGCGAAGAAGTCACTTATTGGTCACTTCTGGAGGATAGAAATACGATAGAACACATTTTACAAAAACAAAAAGGGTCACGATCGTGGAGAAGTAACTTCTAAGACACTTCTAGGCGATAGAAACACAATGAAACACATTTTACAAAAACAAAAAGGGTCGCGATCGTGGCGAAGTAACTTCTAAGGCACTTCTGGACGATAAAAGGACGATAAAACATATTTGACTACCTAAAAAGGGTTGCGATCGTGAATCGTATACCTGAAAACTACCCTTTTTTTCTGTGACCTACGCACTTTTTATACCCGTTACTCGTAGAGTATAAGGGTATATTGTATTCGTGCAAAAGTATGTAACAGCTAGAAGGAAGCGTTTCCGACCCCATAAAGTATATATATTCTTGATCAGGATCACTAGCCGAGTCGATCTAGCCATGTCTGTCTGTCCGTCTGTCCGTCTGTCTGTCTGTATGAACGCTGAGATTTCGGAAACTATAAAAGCTAGAAGATTGGCATTTTGCATGCAGATTCTAGGAGTTCCTATGCAGCGCAAGTTTATTTCAAAAAGGTGCCACGCCCCCTCTAACGCCCACAATCGCTTATATACGATTTTAAAAATTTAAATATTTCGGAAAAATAAAAATGCAGTTTTGTTGTGTTTATCAATACCTATCGAAATGTAGAAGAAATTTTTTAGATCGGACCATTCGTTTAAAACTTATGCCTGATCAAAGTTTTAGCTGAGTTACGTTTATTAGATAGTCGGGACACCAACCCGACTACAGCGTTCGCACTCCCTTTAGCTGAGTGACGGGTATTAGATAGTCGGGACTCCAACCCGACTTTAGCGTTCTCTCTTGTTTGATTTGAATTCAAGCGTCAGTTTGTTATGAGATTTCTTTGTGATCAGTGCGAATTATTCTGAATTTCAGTGTTTTTGATGAAATGCGAAGTGAACCTGTTATTTTTTAGATATTACATGTTTGAATATTAAAAATCATCAATATTTATATACATCAAAAAATAAAAGTGGTTGGAGAAAACGATGTTTAAAGGAAACTCTGGGCAAACCGAAAACTTAACTATACGCCACTTATTTGATTATATAAGGTAAATACTTTCTCCGATTTTTATGACACAATATTTATTTTTGTTGTTTTAGAAATTTTCATAGACCGCGGAACTGGAATTAAATTAAATAATACAACACCATTTCCTACAAGCTTATGGACAGTGTTCAATTGCCGCAATGCTTTCCTAATTATATATTTCAACAAATGTGTTGAAAGAATAAAAATGAAAAATGAGTACAAAAAACATTTTTTCCTTTTAACCATTTTGCAATTGGGAAAGGGTCTTCTAGGTATCTTCTACAAGTGTCTTCTGAGTAACTTCCAGAAGTGACTTCCGCGATATCGCATTCGGATCGCCGAAGTCACCCCCTTCGGGAAGAAATGTTCCACTACGGCGGCACTCAGAAGTGACTTCGGGAAGTGTCGCCGTAGTGGAACATTTCTTCCCGACGGGGGTGACTTCGGCGATCCGAATGCGATATCGCGGACGATCGTTTTCATCTTCTAGACGTCACTAAATAGTGACTTCCGCGATAGAAAATGCTTGCAGGGTTAGGGAACACTTTGGGAACACTTAGGTACGAAAATAAGAACACAGAAAAGCTCTAGCTACTGTATAGAAGAACTACAACTCCACGGAGAAGTGAAACAGATGCTCAGATACGGCCGGCAATGATACCAATCGAGCACGAAGAACAGAACTATCCGTTCGAAGGGAAGTTCAAGATAGAATCTACTCGGGTCTCATACCGACGGTAGCCGCTAGCTCCGAGGGAGGAGGATTTTCCTCACGGGCTTCAGCAAGGATCTGAAGAGTCGGAGAGTCGCCACCAATTTCACCAAAACCAGGGAGAATATGTGTTAAAACAGTGAAGCCCAAAACGAGCCAATGAAAATTAATCTGCACTCAATTTTAATTAAAAATGGTTAACAAGTAAAAATCAAGAGATGATGCAACTTAACTAAGCCGCTTTAAAATGGCATCGAGTAAACAGTGAGAAGTAATTTGAAAACCGGGTATCTTTACCAGCCGTTAAAATTGACGCATGCAGCTAACATCTCTTAAAGATTATAAAGTAAAAGACCGATTTTTAAGGGGATACGACCACACCCCAAACCATAAAAGCTAGATCAGCCAAAATTTTAGCACTGGCATTGGGGTCGTAGGCGCACACTAAGGTCCGATATGTCCCCGCAGTGGCAACAAACAGCTCCAACATCCATCTTTTCAACAAAAAAATTAGATTATTTAACGCTTAACTTCTAAAGTGGTTGGAATTTCTAAAATTGAATTTTGCAGAATTTTAACTTTTGAAAAGGACTAATTGGAAATCTAAAAGAAATTTCGATATTCCCCATAATTGTAAACCGTTTCTCCGATTAAGATGATTTTTGGATCATTAGTTATTCTATGGCCCAAATGCTTAAGTTTATATATATATATTCTTGATCAGCATCACTAGACGAATCGATCTAGTCATGTCCGTCTGTCCATTTGTCCGTCTGTCCATCCGTCTGTCTGTTTCTACGCAAACTAGTCTCTCAGTTTTTAAGCTATCACGCTAAAACTTTCCCTAAAGTCTTCTTTCTTCTGTCGGTAGTATATAAGTCGTAACGAGCCGGATCGGAACTATATCATATAGCTCCCAAAGGAATAATCGGGAAAAGAAATGTAAAAAAGTTATATCTTGGGTGTTTTTGAACATATAACTTCCTACTTTTGGAATTATCATTCTAATTCTGAATTTCGAATAAAATTTTATCAAAATCGGACGACTATATCATATAGCTGCCATAGGAACGATCGGAAATTGCCCTAGCAAACTATTCCAGCCTTTTTCCCTTCACAGGCATTTTCTATTGCAGCGTGCCGAATGAGAAAATATTAGAAAGTCTATTTAATGACGAGTGTAATAATTTTTCGTCACAAATGTTGATATCAGAACTTTTGTATGTTCAAGGTGCGATCGTCACTAGTTTTTTACCTCGTTTGATATCAGAAGTTTTTGTTTGTTTACATTGGCTCTCATAGGAGCTAATATATACATTTATATTTTAATTGGTCAATCATAATTTGTAAGCCATTGTATTTAAACAAATTAAGTTAAAAAGGCGTTTAAGTATTTCAAAATACCTTTTAAACGAGGTATAGCACATGTCTGTAGCTTCAGTAGTGTAAAATTTTTTTTTGTTCATATCTTTTTAACTATTACATTTACACAAATTGCATATAGAAGGCGTTTATAGCATTTAAAAATATAGAAGTTACGGGTTTCCGAATTTTGGCTATTTATAGCTGTTTTCCCGCTAAACTAGCGGGTTTTTCCAAAAGTGGTAGAACAAAAGCTTTTTATATCGATGTGATGAACGTCATATCAATTTTTCAGAACTTAAAAAACATGTTTTGGACAAACTGACAAACAGAATTAAATTTTCATTTTGGGAAGAAGAAGACAATCTTATTTTGGCTATAACTTTTGAACGGAGCGTCCGATTTTCTGATATGACCCCTCATATTAAGCGCATTTTCAGTAGGAACACAACTAACGTAGTCCGGGGGGCCAATCCCCACCGGCCCCAACAGATCCAAATTTCTAAATTTTCACTTTTACACTTTCACCGCTCTCCCTCCGAAACCAATTGATTTTCTTGAGGGGTTGGTATGCGATCCTTTAAGTTTTAGCAATACCTTTAATTTGGTGTATTACTCATTACGATCGGACTATCACAGCAGATTTTCATTTCTTCGTATATATATAGTAGTCGCCTTCGCACACTCTCCTGGTGCGCTTTGTCACTACATGGACTGCCGTCCATAGTGATACATACACACAATGTGTGTTTATGTTTCTACTTGAAAGTCGATAATGTGCTTAAATACAAGTAAAACAAGAGAGAACGCTATAGTCGGGTTGGTGTCCCGACTATCTAAAACCGGTCACTCGGCTAAAGGGAGTGCGAGGGAGATGGAGATATAAACTTTGATCAGCTATAACTTTTTAACGAATGGTCGGATTTAAAAAAATTCTTCTACATTTCGATAGGTATTGATAAGCACAACTAAACTGCATTTTTACTTTTCCGAAATATTTAAATTTTTAAAATCGTATATTAAGTATTGTGGGCGTTAGAGGGGGCGTGGCACCTTCTGGAAACAAATCGAAGAATTTCCGTTAAATCTAGAAAAATTTTTCTTGAATTTTTGCCAAAGGTGACCTCGCCTTTGTTTCAAGAAATGTTTTTTTTGAAAGGCACCTTTAAAACAAGAAAAAATATTTCTTGAAACAAGAAATTAAATTTCTTAAAACAAGAAATGTTTTTTTAGAAAACCACCATTAAAAGAAGAAAAAATATTTCTTGAAACAAGAAAGGCGATTCTTGTTTCTAAGGTGCTTTCTTTCTTGTTTCAAGAAATTAAATTTCTTGTTTCAAGAAAGGGTTTTTTAGAAAGGCACCTTTTAAACAAGAAAAATTATTTCTTGTTCAAATTTCCTTTCAAGAAATTTTATTTCTTGATTTAAGAAATAATATTTCTTGAAAGGAAATTTTAAATTAACACTGAAACCGTAAAAATAAAATGTAACTTGGTTTTTTCTTTTGCATATTATATTTATTTACATTTAAAACATTTAACACTTAACATTTACAAATTTTTAAATAACACATTTTTGACTCAAGAAAACATTATTATTACCCAAGGTCTGTTGAACTTCATATGACCTAAGGTGATCCATTTTCTTCGCCTTTCCTCATCTAGAAAAAAAGAGTTATTGGGATATCAATGATTTGTTTTTAGATAAACAACTTTTTTGAAGTAATGTAATGTTAAGAATAGCCAAAATACAAACACGTTGGTCAGACGACCGAGAGAGAGGAGCAAGACAGGTAGAAAATGAAGGGTTGAAAATCGAATTTCAGAGAGAGAGAGGCACGGGAGAGACACGTAAGCAGGTCAGATCATGACAATTTTAAGAAGGAGAAGAGAGAAACGTCGCGACGCGTAGGTCAAGCGAGCGAGAGAGAGGAGCAGAATATGAAAGGGTTGAAAATCGGGTTTCAGATCGGGTGAGCCGGGTACATGCATAGATATTTACATGCATACATAAGTATGTCAAACAAATACAACATATTTTTCTTACCTTAGAAGGTTTTAAAACAAAATTACAGCTTCGCCAAACAAATTATTTGGCTGATGCAACTGCAGGTATTTTCACTCTGAAAAATAAATAAAATGCGAGTAATAAGATAAAGTTATTATAGAACTCTACACCCACAAATTTATGCACAAATGTATGTATGTATGTACGTAGCTCTTAGCTAAAAAACAATTCAACTAAAGTGGTATAAGCTTGGTAAAGAGATTTGGAATTTATCCTTTAATTACATACATACAATTGTACGCGCGATATACACAAAATTATATGTTTACATACCTTCGAATATTTGGAAAAAGGCTTCACCTCTTATCCGCTTAAAAATCACGTCCATCACTTACGAATTTTTTTCACAACTGATGCTCGGGGGATCAGAGAAGTCGGTAGCCGGGTAGTAGTCGGGCCGAGTAGGCCCTTCGTCCCACTTCGTTTTTCTTGTCGTTAACATTCGGCAGCCGAAGGAAGTCAATGCCTACTTTTCTATATTCTAGGGTCATTTCATTCATATATTCAAAGGTGATTTTGTCCTTAAATACGTACAAAAATGTTTTGGCTGCGACGGCAAAACAAACATATGAGATTTTCATTTTTCTATTTTTAAGAAAAATTCTTTCTTGAATTTTTTCCATCAAGAAAGGTTTTCTGTATTCAAAGACAAATTTTCTAATAACAAGAAATTTTTTTTCTATTTTCAAAGGTAGAAATTTAAGAAATAATATTTCTTGAAAGGAAATTTTAAATTAACACTGAAACCGTAAAAATAAAATGTAACTTGGTTTTTTCTTTTGCATATTATATTTATTTACATTTAAAACATTTAACACTTAACATTTACAAATTTTTAAATAACACATTTTTGACTCAAGAAAACATTATTATTACCCAAGGTCTGTTGAACTTCATATGACCTAAGGTGATCCATTTTCTTCGCCTTTCCTCATCTAGAAAAAAAGAGTTATTGGGATATCAATGATTTGTTTTTAGATAAACAACTTTTTTGAAGTAATGTAATGTTAAGAATAGCCAAAATACAAACACGTTGGTCAGACGACCGAGAGAGAGGAGCAAGACAGGTAGAAAATGAAGGGTTGAAAATCGAATTTCAGAGAGAGAGAGGCACGGGAGAGACACGTAAGCAGGTCAGATCATGACAATTTTAAGAAGGAGAAGAGAGAAACGTCGCGACGCGTAGGTCAAGCGAGCGAGAGAGAGGAGCAGAATATGAAAGGGTTGAAAATCGGGTTTCAGATCGGGTGAGCCGGGTACATGCATAGATATTTACATGCATACATAAGTATGTCAAACAAATACAACATATTTTTCTTACCTTAGAAGGTTTTAAAACAAAATTACAGCTTCGCCAAACAAATTATTTGGCTGATGCAACTGCAGGTATTTTCACTCTGAAAAATAAATAAAATGCGAGTAATAAGATAAAGTTATTATAGAACTCTACACCCACAAATTTATGCACAAATGTATGTATGTATGTACGTAGCTCTTAGCTAAAAAACAATTCAACTAAAGTGGTATAAGCTTGGTAAAGAGATTTGGAATTTATCCTTTAATTACATACATACAATTGTACGCGCGATATACACAAAATTATATGTTTACATACCTTCGAATATTTGGAAAAAGGCTTCACCTCTTATCCGCTTAAAAATCACGTCCATCACTTACGAATTTTTTTCACAACTGATGCTCGGGGGATCAGAGAAGTCGGTAGCCGGGTAGTAGTCGGGCCGAGTAGGCCCTTCGCCCCACTTCGTTTTTCTTGTCGTCAACATTCGGCAGCCGAAGGAAGTCAATGCCTACTTTTCTATATTCTAGGGTCATTTCATTCATATATTCAAAGGTGATTTTGTCCTTAAATACGTACAAAAATGTTTTGGCTGCGACGGCAAAACAAACATATGAGATTTTCATTTTTCTATTTTTAAGAAAAATTCTTTCTTGAATTTTTTCCATCAAGAAAGGTTTTCTGTATTCAAAGACAAATTTTCTAATAACAAGAAATTTTTTTTCTATTTTCAAAGGTAGGCCGATTCAATGGCAAGCTTTCCAAAATTTAGAAATTAATTTTTATGAGTGTAGGAACTCCAAGAATCTTCATGCCAAATACCAATCCTCTAGCTTTTATAGTTTCCGAGATCTCAGCGTTCATACGGACAGACAGACGGACAGACGGACAGACAGACAGACAGACATGGCTAGATCGACTCGGCTAGTGATCCTGATCAAGAATATATATACTTTATGGGGTCGGAAACGCTTCCTTCTAGCTGTTACATACTTTTGCACGAATACAATATACCCTTTTACTCTACGAGTAACGGGTATAATTATTAATTTCCTTTCAGGCAATGCAAAATTTGTCGAGTTTAAAATTAATAACTTCGATCAAATGTGGAATCGGAAAATAATAAGTTACTTCGCTACTTTTGTATTGGAGGCCAATCTTTTCGTGTGTGTACAAATGTTTTCGATTCATTTTAAACAAAAAATTTAAAAACAACAAATTCCAATTTACAAACACGTATACATATTTGTGCGCAAATTAAAATTGCATTGATAACACTTCTAACACACTTGTAACTGATAGAAAGTATAATAATGCACTACTTTTACTTAGATCACATTCATCTGATTCTTGCACCTGAAGGATCTTCTAAAAAGGTTGTTTACACGAAGGTTTTCCTTCCACTCATAAAAATGTATTTCTCAATTTTAGAAATCGCGCCATTGAATCGGCTTACCCTTGAAAATAGAAAAAAATGTCTTGTTATTAGAAAATTTGCCTTTGAATATAGAAAACCTTTCTTGATGGAAAAAATTCAAGAAAGAATTTTTCTTAAAAATAGAAAAATGAAAATCTCATATGTTTGTTTTGCCGTCGCAGACAAAACATTTTCTACGTATTTAAGGGCGAAATCGCCTTTGAATATATGAAAGAAATTGCCATTGGATATAAGAAAGTAGCCATTGACTTCCTTCGGAATGTTAACGACAGAAAAAACGAAGTAAGACGAAGGGCCTACTCGGCCCGACTTCTACAAGGCCACCGACTTCTCTGATCACCCGAGCGTCAGTTGTGAAAAAAGATTCGTAAGTGATGGACGTGATTCTCAAGAGGATAAGGGGTGAAGCCATTTTCCAAATATTCAAAGGTATGTACATATATAATTTTTTGCATTCCGCGCATACAAATGTTTGTATCTATATATGTAGGTGTAGAGTTCTATAATAACTTCACCTTATTACTCGCATTATATTTACATACAGTGGAAGCATTTGCAATCGATTTCTGGAGTGGCAAAAATGTATGTGCAACAAATGTAAGTATATCAAAAAGAAAAAATATGTTGTAATTTTTTGACATACTTAGGCATGTAAATATGTATGCATGTACACTCAAAAAAAAAAACGTCACTGGCGATTTTGTCTTTATTCAAATAAGTAGGTTTTTAAAATCAAAGGCGTATTTTTCTAAAATACAAAAAAAAGATCTGCTATTTAGAAATTTTTCTCGAAAAAGTAGAAAAAATATGTCTTACAATTTAGAAATAAGGGTTTTCTAAATAATAGAAATATTGTTTTTTTTTAATATAGACAAATTTTTTTCTAAATACAAAAAAAAATTCCTCAAATCCAGAAAATAAAAAAATGATGCTTTGGTGGTAATCGGAATTATGCCGGTTGTTTCTGTGACGCCACGCCCCCCTTGTGTTGTTGTTCTCCGTTCTTGTTTGTCTTCTTATTTTAATTTCCTTATATTGTGCACGTGGTGTATGTGATGTATATGTTTATCATGTACATGCACTTTAAGTTTCAAATCGGACCTGTAATTATAACTGAAATGAGTATACAAATTACAAATTATAAATATAAAAACCCAACAACTTACACATTTGAGAAAAACATCTCGGGTCGCCCCACGCGGGAATCGAACCGCTTGCCTCACAGTTTGCAGTCAAGCACTCTAACAGCTGCGCCACGGATGCATCACGTGAGGCGCTGTCCAAAGTCTATTCACATTTTGTTCTCTTATTTTTAGTCAAATTGATCTGGCTCGCTTCTAGTTATTCTATTTGTTTATTTAATGTTGTTCGTAAATATTTATTGATTAATTTTAATATTTATACACAAATATATTTTACTACTATGAAAAACATAAAAATCATTTTTAACAAAATATAACTATTCAAAAGTTAAGGGGGGACATCTAGGTAAAATTTTTAAAAAATCGAAAAAAAAATTTTTCGCTTATAAAATGCTTTAGGGTCTTAAAAATAACATACCAAAAGATAGAGTCCGGCAAAAGTGTCTAAGTGTCGAAATTTTCCATTCTGCGGCGATGCCTCACATGTATATCCCGGGCACCTTAAAACTTTAAACGCGTTTTTCTCGAAACCACTTTTTTTGAGGCGGCCGGACACATAACTCGAACAAATCTTAACCGATCGATCTCAATTTTTGACAGTATATTCAAAATACCTATGTCTATCGACAGACGTAGACGTATTTTGCTTACTTTTTTTTATCAACAATTTTGTGACGGTTTTTATTCGAAAAAATGCTACTTTTTTTCAATCACTCACCATTTTGCAAAAAATCAATATATCGAAAAAATCCTACGTCTGTCGATAGCTGTTGATGTATAGAAACCAACAAAATTTTTGTCTTTTTTTTAGTTCAAAAATTAAGGACGTTAGGTGTCCGGCCATGGACCCCTTTCAACAAAAAAGGGCCTACGAAGAAATGCTGCACAGCCGCCATTTTGTTTTCGATTTATTCGAAAAAAATTTTATTTTGTACTTCGGACCTAATATAATAAAACGTAGTTTACAAATTTTCGATTGGCCTCTTCATTTGGCCAAAAAAAAATCCAGAAAATCTGTTTTTTTTTCCCCAGTTACCTAGATGTCCCCCCTTAAAAAAAATGCAACATATTTTTTTGTATTAATATGTAAATATTAGGGATTAAAAAAAAATATATATAAAACCATGCATTTTTCGTCTCCACGTGGGATTGAACTCACACTAGCGGGGATTAGCTCGAATAACATATTCATGCACGCACGCGTTAGACCCCTAGGCTACCAAATATTCTTCGATTAAAGGCGATTTTTTCTTAGGTTTAAAAAAAATTTTCTAAAAAGTGTATAAGAAGGGAAACTGATCAAATGAGGTTGAATTTTTTATTTTTTAGAAAAAAATTTCACAAAAACAGACAATTTCTTTCTGAATGTTAGAAAAATTTTAAACATATTTTCTGTTTTTTAGAAAAACAATATTTCTATTATATAAGAATTTTTTCTAATTTGAATGGCGATTTTTTTTATTTTTAGAAATGTTTAGTCTTTTTTTTTCTAAAAGCAATGGCGATTTTAACCCTCAAATTAAGAAAGGCAGATTAGAAAAAAACACCTTATAATTTAGAAAAAAGAGTATTTTTCTCATTTTAAGAAAAAAATTTCTAAAAAAAATCGTTTAACAGAGAAATTTTCTGAAGTTTACAAATTTTTTTTTCTTTATAGAAAATTTTTTCTAAAGCACAGAATATTTGTATTTTTCTATATTTAAGAAAAAATAATTTTTTGAGTGTACGCGGTTTACCCGATCTGAAAGCCGATTTTCAATCCTTTGATCCTCTCTCTCGCTCTCTTGTCCGACGTTTTCTCGAAAAAAAACTTCTTCTTCTTCAAATAGTCATGCTTCTGACCTGCTTACATTCGGTCTCCCTTCGCTCAAAGGCCTTAATGTAAATATATATGTATGTACCCGTCTCTACCGTGTCTCTCTCTCTGAAATTCGATTTTCAACCCTTCCATCTTCGTGTTCTATATCTGTCTTGCTCCTCTCTCTCGCTCTTTTGACCAACGTTTTTGTAATTTGGCTATTATTAACATTACATTATTCAAAAAAATTTTGTTTTCCTAAAAACAAATAATTTGATATCCCAATATCTCTATTTTTCCAGATGAAGGAAGGCGAAAAAAGTGCAACCAGAGACAAAGTTTTGTGATCACCTTACGTCTTATGAAGTTCAAAAGACCTTGGGTTATACAATAGTTAAATTATGTGACTTAAATACACCACCTATAATAACTCTTAAGCTAAATTATACATTTTATATTATGCCAAAATTTGATATTTAAAAATGTTAAATGAAATTTTAAGTGTTAAATTTTATTAAATATAATAAGCAATATTAAAAAAAGTAAGATTCATTTTATTTTATATTTCAAGAGTTCATGTAAAATTTCCTTTCAAAAAATATTATTTATTAAATCAAGAAATAAAATTTAATGAAAGGAATTTTTAAACAAAAAAGAAAGAAGAACTGCATATCTTGTTTTAAGAAATATTTGTTCTTGTTTGAAAGGTGCCTTTCTTAACAAACCATTTCTTGTTTTAAGAAATTAAATTTCTTGTTTTAAGAAATTAAATTTCTTGTTTTAAGAAATTAAATTTCTTGTTTTAAGAAATTACATTTCTTGAAACCAGAAATAAACCACCCCTAAAACAAGAATCGCCTTTCCTGTTTCAAGAAATATTTTTTCATCCTTTAATGGTGGCTTTCTAAAAAACCATTTCTTGTTTTTAGAAATTAAATTTCAAGAAATATTTTTTCTTGTTTTAAAGGTACTTTTAGTAGTATGTTTATGAGGGGTCTGGATACAAAAGTGGAAGGGGGAGGCAATTAATTAAGGTAATTAAGGTAATAAATTAGGTTAAGGTGGTTAATTAAAGTTAATGGGTGCGTGACGAGTGATCGTTAATTAGGGTAATAAATTAGGCCAACGTGACAGGTGATCCTATCCAGAAATCCTATCCAGAAATCGGGATTCTAATTAAGCGGGAGAAGTTACTGGGGTGTGACGGGTGATCGTTAATTAGGGTGATAAATTGCGTATATGAGCGGTTCTTTTACAAACCGAACACCTTTTATTGGGTCACATTTTTGATTTGCCTGAAACTTTTTTTACACGTACTATTCGGAAAATAAGAAAACACGTGTATCAGGATTTGACCGAAAAAAAATTATTTTTTTAGTTACAATTTTTTTAAGTTTGCCAGAAATTGTCAGATTTGAAAAAGTACCCTCTCATTGAAAATCTGTATCTCCGGTTATATGAATCCGATTGACTTTATGTCTTCGGCATTAATTCCTCTAAAACTTCTTCTTTCAAAATAAAATTTCTAAAAAAAAAAAATTTTTTAATTTCTCAAAAATAAAAACAAATTAAGATTTAAAAAAAGTTTTTAAGCATTGCCCCCACAAAAAAAAATATTTTTTTTTATTTTAATACTTGCGCCATATTGTTGGTTACAATCGGTTTTTGTGAAAAGTTGAAGCCATTTTTAGTTTTTTAAATATCGAATTTTTTTTAACAAGGCCTCGGCTTTTTATACCCGTTACTCGTAGAGTAAAAGGGTATATTGTATTCGTGCAAAAGTATGTAACAGCTAGAAGGAAGCTTTTCCAACCCTATAAAGTATATATATTCTTGATCAGGATCACTAGCCGAGTCGATCTAGCCAGACGGACAGACGGACAGACAGACATGGCTAGATCGACTCGGCTAGTGATCCTAATCAAGAATATATATACTTTATAGGGTCGGAAACGCTTCCTTCTACCTGTTACATACTTTTGCACGAATACAATATACCCTTTTACTCTACGAGTAACGGGTATAACTATTATTCAAGTAAGGATCTTGTTTAAATACTATTCTTATTTCCTTTAGAATGAAATTAGTAATATTATCAAAGAAGCCTTGCACATCAACTGAAACAATATCTTTCATCATTTTCCTAATTTTAAACAACTCGTTGTACAAGTCCGTTTAAAGGGTTTTTCTAAACGATCATGTATGAGGAGACAAAAAGCTTGTTTTTTTTCATGACTTGGTATCCTCAGTTCTGTTGAAATTCTCACATCAATAGAAACCGTTTTTATTTATTCGTTTTGATATGAATGATCAATAACAATGATAAGGGGCTTTCAATTTAAATTCATTTGGTGCTGATCACGTGACCTTTTCCTCATTATGAGCAATTAATATTCAGCTGGGATTCCTATGTATGTGAGAAAGGTCGTACACCCAAAGTATTTAAAGATTGTTATCTAAGACAAACATGTCCGATCATGTATCCTATGATTGTAAAACTAGTAACGAAATTAAAACAACGTCCAATAAAACAAATCTCACAAGTTAATGATTCTCAGATGTGGGAAAATATTTTCAAATACAGATTTTTCTTTCCGCCCCAGAACGTGTTAAATTGATTCCAAGGTTATTTCCTTTCCACAAATGACTCATAAAGATGTCATAAAAGGGAGTCGCAAAGAGCTTGTAGATTTATTAATTTATTAATATTTAATTATTAATTTATTTCAATTATTTTACTTATTAATTAATTTATTGAAGTTAATCTTCTTTCTTTATTCTGGTGATTTACATTAAAATAAGTAGACACATGTTTCTGACGGTAATTCAGGATTCTAGTATGAAAAGTCGTCATAATAAATCCTAGTTTGCGATCATCTCTATCTAATTCATGATTATAGTTTTTTTACTTAGGTGATGTTGAAAATATTGATCAAATATCTTCATTTTAAAATATTGAATAAATGCATAAATATAAAATAAAATATCTTTAACATATCACAACAAATAAAACAGATAGTAACAACTAACAAGAAAGGAAGCTAGCTTCGGCCAGCCGAAGCTTATATACCCTTGCAGATCATTCCTATTAATCACTAATTTTCCGATTGTTCCTATGGCAGCTATATGATATAGTCGTCCGATTTTGAAAAAATGTTCTTCGAAATTCAGAATTAGATAAAAAATGGCAATTCCAAAAGTAGGAGCTTCTAGGTTCAAAAACTCCCAAAATATAATTTTTTTTACATTTTTTTTCCCGATTATTCCTATGGGAGCTATATGATATAGTTGTCCGATCCGGCTCGTTCCGACCTATATACTACCTGCAATAGATATAAGACTTTTGGGAAAGTTTTCGCCCGATAGCTTTAAAACTGAGAGACTAGTTTGCGTAGAAACGGACGGACAGACGGACGGACAGACGGACAGACGGACATGGATAGATCGACTCGTCTAGTCATACTGATAAAGAATATATATATTTTATGGGGTCTGAAACGTCTCCTTCACTGCGTTGCAAACTTCTGACTGAAATCATAATACCCTCTGCAAGAGTATAAAAACCAGCTAATAACAGCTAATAGTAACAAGGCATCAGTTAAAATAATTCTTGAACATGTTAATCAATTTCATATTTATACTTGTTATCACATATTTAGTGTATAAGAAAAGCCTGTTACAAATTTCCAAATAAAAACAAGAGAGAACGCTATAGTCGGGTTGGTGTCCCGACTATCTAATACCCGTCACTCAGCTAAAGGGAGTGCGAGGGAGATGGAGATAAAACTTTGATCAGGCCTAATTTTTTAACGAATGGTCCGATTTAAAAAATTTCTTCTATATTTCCATAGGTATTGATAAACACAACAAAACTGCATTCCTACATTTCCGAAATATTTAAATTTTTAAAATCGTATATTAGCTATTGTGGGCGTTAGAGGGGGCGTGGCACCTTTTTGAAATAAACTTGCGCTGCGTAGGAACTCCTAGAATCTGTATGCAAAATGCCAATCTTCTCAGCGTTCATACGGACAGACAGACAGACGGACAGACAGACATGGCTAGATCGACTCGGCTAGTGATCCTGATCAAGAATATATATACTTTATGGGGTCGGAAACGCTTCCTTCTAGCTGTTACATACTTTTGCACGAATACAATATACCCTTTTACTCTACGAGTAACGGGTATAATTACCTAAATTCATGACCTAAATACAAATTTTCATATCCTTTGTTTTGGGTCTTTTCAGCTGTTTCTTTTGAGTATTTGTTTGTTCGGGGTGGATGTTTGTTTCTCAGTGGCAAGCAAAGCGATCCCCTATTCAAGGGTGCTAATCAAGTTACCAAGTCCACGTGTGAACGTGTCAACCAACCGTGACATTTTCTAGAGGTTATGATTTTTAAATTGCTTACCACACCACACTTTCTTCCCGCCTCGTTTCACCCCATTTAATAAATCTATTTACGGTCACCCGTCAACTTATCACCCTAATTAACGATCAATCGTAACGCACCACTTAGAACTCAAACATATCCTTTTTCCCTTCTCAGGCATAACCAACGTTAATTAGGATGCCCTAAACCTTCTCTTCAACCACTAAATACGAATCCCTCATCAGGGACAGCTGCCACGCCCCAGTAAATTCTCCTCCGCTTAATTAGGATGTCCTCCCCTCGTTTCGCCCTATTTCTAGATATAACCAACGGACACCTGTCGCGCTCCAGTAAATTTTCTCCCGCTTAATTAGAATCCCCGATTTCTGAACCGAATTTCGGGATCGGATTCCTGGATAAAATTCCTGTCCTGTCACACCCCATTTTTTTATGAGTGTAGTAATATATACAAGTTTGTGTTAAAGTAAAAATAATGTAGTTAAGAACAACAGTAGTTTGACGCACGTATAAATATATATATATATATATATATGTATATATATCTGTGAATTAATCTTCCTTATTATTAGGGGAGTGGTCTGTAAGTTGGTACAGTCTGTATGTTGGGAAACCCCATTTTCTCAAAACAATTGTAGCTCATGCCAATTTTACCTAAACTCTAGGCCATTAACATTTTAACATTTTAGGTACTTTCATTTGGATGCAGAGTTCGCCTTTGTTTGTGGAAAGAAATTATAGCTAGCGGCAATTGCATCTATATTTTTGACAGTTTTATATAAACATATTTTACAAAAAGTAGTATTTATTCTTTATTTGATTTTTAGTAAAATAAATAAGTAATGCCTTTTTTAAAACCATTTTGGAAATAGGTATCATGGATACGCCATAGAGACTTACACCTACTAACTGTATCTGAAAGTACATACACGTCGGATCAGCGATTTACTTCAATTTATAACAAACAAACTGGAGATTGGACCTTACAGGTATAAAACATCATACATACATACATACATTTACATACAGAATAATATTTCAAGTTGAAACTTTCAACAGGCATTTTTGGCCCTATGAAGTTATATAAGAGTTTGAATGGATTCGAATGAACTCGTCTGAGTTGTTCTTGTTCTTATTTACTCGATTCGATTTACATCACGTTTTCTTGTTCGACTGAGTCAGCACACTCATTTATTCAGACCAATTTGCCTTCACATTCAATCTCATTCAAGTCATTTGGATCATTGTTAATTGGAATACGTATTTTGTGATATTTATGCACATATCTGGTATAAGTAAAACGTAAAATTAGCTGTGATTTCTTATCCTCATTTTAATTGACTTTGGGAAATCAGCTGTAATTTTATCGACCCCAAAAAGACTTTAGATGGAGTCCGTGTCAAGGTTAGTTGTCACATTGACACTCGAGAAAACCTAATTATACCCTTGCAGAGGGTATTATGATTTCAGTCAGAAGTTTGCAACGCAGTGAAGGAGAAGTTTCCGACGCCATGAAGTATATATATTCTTGATCAGCATCACTAGACTAGTCGATCTAGCCATGTCAGTCTGTCCTTCCGTCGGTCTGTTTCTACGCAAAATAGTCTCTCAGCTAAAACTTTCCCAAAAGTCGTCTTTCTTTTGCAGGTAGTATATAAGTCGGAACGAATCGGATCGGACAACTATATCATATAGCTCCCATAGGAATAATCGGGAAAAAATGTAAAAAATATATCTCGTGTGTTTTTGAACATATAACCTCCCACTTTTGGAAATACCATTTTTGAAGTGAAACTTCTTTAGGCGCGTTATGCATTTTCGGGGACGGAGTAAAACCAATTCATGACCGTCACGAAAATCTTCTTCTTCTTTCCTCTCTTCGCCCTGAGCGCGCTCGCACATAGTGCAAATACAAGTTAAGCACAGCAATATTTTATATAATTTTTCCAAGAAATATTGCAACATTGTTAATCCAACAACATTGCAACATTGTGACAATTTCGTCCAGAGTCAAATCTTAGAGTTCAATAACATAAACACGAGCATCCGGTCAGTTGCCACAACGCAAATCCATAAATACCAATTCTGCCGATCTTGCAGTTTCTGCAGCTCAGCCAGAATTCTGCCGCCACCGCAATTCGGCTCTGCCGATATGAACGTTGCCTCTGCCGACATCAACGCCGCTGCCGACATCAACGCCGCTGCCGATATTATCGCCGCTGCCGATATCGATATCAACGCCGCCGCCAGCGACGGCGCTGCCCCAACCCACAGCTTAGATCAGGGTATTCTTAAGTAAAGTAGAGTCAGTCCCGTTTTGAACATCAAATAAAAACAACGTGAAACTTAAATTTGGGTTTTTAATATCCTGGAAGTTAACTGGCGCCCGAACAGGGACCAGCGCGAGGACATCTGATTAAGTTCGATAAAGTGCAAAAATTTAATTCGCGCAACTCCAAAGGGAGGAAATCCGATTAAGTTCGATCCGCGCAAATTATATTTACTGTGCAACTCCGCTGGCCCAACTTTAAGTCAGAATCAGGGGACTCCTTCGCAAAAATTATTTGGGAAGCTGAAGACGACAACCGGTCGGTAAATTAATTTTTACTGATCCATCGGTGGATTACAAGTACTGACTGGTACGCCCGCAGGACAACCTCTATATTGTGTGAGTCGCAGGATCCCTAGTAGGCGACAAAAAGGAAGTCATCCGGACCAGCGGGAGGAGTAACCACATCAAGTTAAGTTAGGTGAGATAGTGAATAAGTGAACAACAAAAGGAAATGCAAATCAATCCAATTAATTAAAAAGTTTAAAGTAAGAAAGTTTAACTGAGCTTATCAGAATTAATATTAAAATTTCAAAGTTAAAATTAATATTTTTAAAATTAAAAATCTAAATTAAAAATAATTTTTTAAAAAAAATTTAAAATTAAATCAAATAAAACTTAAAGTTTAATTCTACAACATTTTAAATATCAAAATATTAAAATTTGCCAATAATTAAAAATAAGTTTAAAATTAAAAATCAATTTAATAATTAAAGGTAATTTTAAAAATTTTTTACCAATTAAATTTAAAACGAATTTAAAATTTTTATATTTGTAATTTCCATAATTTTATTAACATTTAAAATAATTTTAAGATGGACTTAACTGTAAGACAGACCTATGAATTTATTCCCCTTTTCTAAAAATTTTAACAAATGGCCAATCAGAGATCTCTATTGAGACCCCCATCCTTAATATTGAACAACAACAAATCATAGCCCAGGCAGAACAAAATCAAGCAATCTTAGAACAACAACAAATCATAGCCCAGGCAGAACAAAATCAAGCAATCTTAGTACAGGAAAATCAATTAGAGCAGGAAGAAATTCAAATAAATCAAAATCAAGCGCTTTTAGATCAGCAACAACAAAGACAGGCCCAAAGAATTATTCCAAAGAAACAGAAACATGGCATTAAATGAATTGCAAGATGCCATTAGGCAGATTCTTGCAGAACAATTTCCGAATTTGTTACAACAGGCACAGAACCCAGGTTTTGACTTTGCACGTGCCTCGAATCAGGAAATTGCCCCCGAAAATCGAGCTAATCTCGAAGGGCTTGACAGGGTACCAGATATAGTAAAAGGCTTAGGAGAATTTTCTGGTAATCCAGCGGAATTTAGTTCTTGGAAAAAAGGAGTTGACAGGGTTTTAAAAACATATGAACACACAGTGGGCACTGCAAAATATTTTGGTATTTTACACACTATACGTAACAAAATTACAGGCAATGCTGACACTGCATTAGAATCCTACAATATCCCACTAAATTGGGGTGCCATTTCTAAATGCCTTACCTTACACTACGCAGACAAACGCGACTTGGGAACCCTCGAGTATCAAATGACGACAATATGCCAAGGGGCCCACCAATCTGTAGAGGAATTCCACCAAGCAGTTTACAAACATCTTTCTCTAATACTTAATAAGATAGGATGTATGGAATTAGGAAGGGAAGCTGAGCAACCTATGACAAAAATGTATAGGGACAAAGCCTTAGATACTTTTGTTCGCGGACTTCTTGGCATGAAGGAACCGACAGATTTGCCATCAGCATTACACCTTTGCTTGAAGTTAGAAAACCAGGAATTCCGTGCTAGCCACGCCACCAATAAAAACCAGCAATCGACTTTCCGAAATACACCTCTTCGAACTGTGCCTCAATTGCAGCTAACAATTCCAACTTTCCCACAGTGGTCGTTCCCAACTGCAAATGCCCAGTTCCAAAATTCGTTTTTGCTGCCTAAACAGACTGGTAACGCTTTTGTCCAACCACGTCAACAATTTAATAATAACAACCAGGCCTTAGCTGTCCCACCATACGTAGTGGCTCGTCCCACGGTAACTCCTCAACCATTTAGACCTTCGGCTGCAAAGCCACAACCACGGCCTGAACCAATGGACGTCGATAAGACCCTCCAATCTAAACATATCAATTACATGAATAAACCTGTTCGATTCGAAGCCGGTAAACGACCACCAATGCCCTTAAACGAGGCTGCGAAGAAATCTCGGAACTTCAATATTCAAACAAGTAATGACACTTCTTCGGAAGCAAAAGAAGAACCACCAACCCTACCAGAATATGACCAAACATTAAAAGACCAAGACGGACCACAACTGGAGTACGCTGACACTCTAGCAGAATATTCCGAAGCTGTAGATCAAGCCGACCAAGAATATCAATACGACTATGCCTATCTTAATTTTTTAGAGTAACCGACTCCTCATTACCTTATTTTGAGTGTAAGCTGAGGAGTGGAGAAATTTTGAAGGTACTAATAGACACCGGCTCATATCGCAACTACATTTTACCAAAATTTGTGAAAAATCCAGTAAAGAATAATTTCCCCTTTAACGCCATCTCCGTTGGTGGAAATATTAGAATTACTCACCATAAAATAGCCAACCTATTTGATGACCCTAACACAACAATTAAATTCTTTTTATTACCCACACTTAATCCATTTGATGCCCTATTGGGAAACGATAGTTTAAAAGAATTAGGAGCAATAATTAACACAACCACCAAAACTATGTCATTGAAAAATGGCAAAATCATAACCATAAAGGACCAAAAATTTGACGCCGTAAACGTAATAATTCCTCGGACAGACCATCTAACAAAAACACAAAAATTTGAACTAAACCAACTCCTTCGTAAGTTTCCAAATCTCTTTGCTGAACCCAATGACAAACTGACTTATACGACAAATGTGAAAGCTGAAATCCGCACCAGTACAGACACACCAATCTACTCAAAGTTTTATCAGTATCCAATGGCATTGAAAGATGAAATAGACAGACAAGTATTAGAACTCTTAGAAAACAATATAATACGACCATCTCGATCACCCTATAATTCACCAGTTTGGATAGTACCAAAAAAATTAGACGGATCCAATATACAAAAATACAGAATGGTAATAGACTATAGAAAACTAAATAGCGTAACTATTGCAGACAGATACCCCATACCCGACATTAATGGCGTGCTTGCACAACTAGGAAATAATAGAATGTTTTCCGTGTTAGATCTCAAGAACGGCTTTCATCAAATTCCTTTGAAGGAAAGCGATATAGAAAAAACGGCCTTTTCTGTGAATAACGGGAAATTTGAGTTTACACGACTTCCATTCGGACTGAAAAATGCTCCATCTATTTTTCAGCGAGCCCTAGAGGACATTCTTAGGGAACATATAGGGAAAATTTGCTATATTTATATAGACGACATAATCGTCTTTAGCCCAGATGAAGAATCACATTCCAAAAATTTAGAAAAAATATTCGAAACATTAAATAATGCCAATATTAAGTGCCAACTGGAT
Organism: Drosophila prostipennis; assembly: GCA_037075205.1. NCBI lineage: Eukaryota > Metazoa > Arthropoda > Insecta > Diptera > Drosophilidae > Drosophila > Drosophila prostipennis. The sequence goes on along the minus strand of JBAMCJ010004762.1, from coordinate 1,005 downwards.
AAGTGCGAATTTTTCAAAAATAAAGTTGAGTTCTTGGGATTTGTTATATCGGACAAGGGAATTGAGACTAACCCCGCAAAGGTAGAAGCGATGGCTAACTACCCATGCCCCAAAACGGTTAAGGAACTAAGATCATTCCTTGGATTATCTGGGTATTAAAAAAAAAAAAAAAAAAAAAAAAATATAATCAATCAAAACAAAAAACAATCAAACCATATACAATATCATATCACATATATTTATTTATTCCAAACATAAATCACACATACTATTCATTTCACAACAATTTACCATTTCACTATCCCAAATATCTCATAGGAGATTTATCATGGGTTATGCCGCTTTAGCTAAACCTCTCACAACTCTACTTAGAGGGGAGGATGGGCGAATTTCAAAGGCAACTTCATCAAGGAAAACTATACACCTAAATGATGAAGCCATGCAGGCTTTCATCAGCCTGAAAAATACCCTCATATCAAAAGACGTAATATTACAATATCCCAATTTTAACGAAGAATTTGTATTGACAACGGACGCTTCCGACCACGCAATAGGAGCCGTACTTTCACAAAAAGACAGACCCATAGCTTTTATTTCTAGAACCTTATCGCAAACAGAAGAAAACTACGAAACCGCGAAAAAAGAAATGCTGGCCATATCTTGGGCTGTAAAATCGCTTAGGGGATACCTTTACGGTGGTACTAAAGTAAAAATTTACACCGATCATGAACCTCTTACACATGATTGTAATTGGAAGGGAGGAATAGCTGATTAAAAGACTAAAATCATACCTTGACGAATATAATAAGGAATTACTTTACAAACCTGGGAAGGAAAATGTGGTAGCAGACGCCTTATCCAGAATCCCAAAAGGTAATGTCATTAACACACTGACAGCAACACAACACAGCGCTGAGAGCTCTGGACACAGCCTCATTCCTAGCGTTGAAGCCCCAATAAATGCCTTTAAGAACCAAATTTTTATTTATAAAGAAAATCCACCGG
>JBAMCJ010004749.1:0-189995 GCA_037075205.1 Drosophila prostipennis | reverse complement strand
TCAAGCAGCTCGGTTACCTTTTCGGTGACTGTCTCGGCCTTGGCGACAATTTCCGACTGCTCGACGGGTTTCTCTTTTGAGCTGTTCGCTCCCCAGACATGTGGTCATAATGGTAGCCCGTAGAGGCCACAGCATCATCCAGGATTTTGGACTCCCGGTCGACCTGCTTGTCCACCGATTTTCTCGGCTCCACCTTGGGAATCTTGCTGGCAGCTGGAGTTGCCTTGGGTTCAGCAGCCAATTTTTCGCCCTGCAAGAAGTCTTGAGTGATCTTTCGTGCATCCACTTCGGCAACCTTTTGAGCTTCGGTTTGTATAGTCTTCTGAGGAATTTTCGAGATCGGTTTCTCGGATCTTCATTTCAACGACTGAATCAATCTCGGTTTCAACTGTAGCACACGCGGAGCTGCTGTGGGCTTCATAGAGTTCCTCGCTGGGCTTCCCGTGTGGAACTTAGGGGATCTGGGTTTGGGGCTCGCCGCCATGGAAGTCATATTTAACCTTCTTGGCTTCGAATTCCGCAATTGTCTCCTCGATACTTGAGCTCTCGATGACTTGGACAGTTTTCCCTTGTTCCTGAGTCACGGTCTTGGCTCCCTCCAGGTTTCTAATGGTCTCGCTGACCTTCGTTGTTTCGACAGTCGCCTGAGTTGAGGGCAGGGTTGCTGCAACTTCCACAGGTTTGCTGCTCTCGAACGAGCTAATAATGTTCTCAACCTTCTTGCTAGCAATTTCGGTCACCTCGCTAATCACTTGCTGGACCTCCTTGACGGTCCTGCGGCACTGAAGCCAGGGGCTTGTCTTTTCCTTGACCTCCTCAACGAACTTCTCGTGAACAGTCGCGGTGGTGGAAGTAGCTGGCAGTTGGCTGCTTCTCGTCTTCCAGGAAGTCCTCGGTGATGTCACGTGCCTCTTGGCGGGTAATCGTCGTCACCCGACTGAAGGTAACCATCCTTCTCACTACTTTTCGGCACATTAATGTCTTGGACAATCTTGTCGGTCTGATCTGGGGATGATGGCTGGTCTTCCTCCTCTGGAGCTGCGCCCGGATGTCTTGAACTTGTGTGTCAGTTCCTTGTCGAACTCGCTTTTGCTAACCTCGGTGGAGTCCATCTTGCCCATCTTCATCTTGATGACTTGGTCGGTTACATGGTTGTCTTGATGATCACGTTATCGGCAGGCAATTTGCATCAGTATCTCGGACTCATGGTGAGCCTTCTTGTCATGATAAGACTTTTCCTCTTGATTTCGGTTATCTACGTGGGTGATCTCTCTCTTCTGAGAGTTGAGGCAGAAATTGGTCGCTCTACGGACCAGGCGCTTGACAATCTTCTCCCGTCGCTCGGCAACTGTTCGCTTGGCAGCTTCCTCATTGGACTCGGATTCCTCGACTTCCTTCTCCTCGGTGGAGTATTTGACTTCCTCGCGTTCGTTGATTTGCTGGATTCGCTTGCCTGGGGGAAGATCTTAAAGGGTTATTCAATGGAAAGATGTGCAAAATGAGTTAGCCATTTAGGATAGAAAGATCAAAAGCTAGGTTAGATCTTCATAACTGGTTTGGCACTTCTACTTACTTTCTCTGCGAACGAGCTCCTCCACGGACTCAGAGTTCTTCATGATGTCAGTCTCATCGAACTCGCGCGGAATGCCATGGTCGCCCACTCTTACACTTCTTCATGATGTCGTACCGTCCAATGTTTTTTGAGAGCCGTTTCCAACGAGAGGATATCGTAGTTGGGTTTGTCCTTATACAGCCGGATCATGCTCTGCGCTTGCCTGGCAATACTATCTGTGTTCTGGTTGACGATTTCTCGTCGATCTCCTCTGCATTGATGCCAATCTCATGGGGCTGCATCGAATCCAGTCATACCTAAAAGGTTGGACAGATCAACGATGCGAATGTCGCCGATGTAGTGGTCATTCTGGATGTTTGCTCAAACTGAACATTGAGGTTCTGTAGGCAGAGGTGACGGCGGTTCGAGAAGGCGGTGGTGGAGTCGGGGATTACAGCCTCCGGGAGCACGATGTTCAGGATGCAGATGGGCTGTTGCGGTGCCTCACCCTTGGCCACCTTCGGTTCCTTCATGAACAAAGTGCGACCGACAGGATATCAGCGTGCTGATCCTTAACCCGCCAGATGAAGGGCAGACGGTTCTCACGAAGGCCTTGAACTGCAACTGTAGCTGGTCGCCCGACTTGGTCACGGGAACCAAGTTTCCGGCCATCTCGATGTACTGCGGCTTACCCTCGAGGACCTCGACATCCCGACTCTTGGCAACTTCCGTGTAGAGCTCATGCTTCTCTAGAGTTTTATCCTCTCGATCGTCGGTCATGCAGAAGACTCGGAAGTCTGGCCTCAAAAGACTCGATCTTCATTGCGAACACCACGAACTTGGCAATGAACGGTACGTGAATAACTTCCCCTGTGTTCCAATAATAATGCATTCAATATGGAACTTACGAGATTTGATGAGAAACCACTTCTGTACAGTTCGGTGGCCATTTTGGTGAAATCCGGAGATATTGCAGGCAATCCATCAGCCAGAATCGTGCTGATACGGTGGTCGTAAAGGAGACACAGTCGTTGACAAATGTCGAAAAGCGTGGAACCAGTGACATCCTCCCATTGAGCGCGGGATGGTCCGCTAGCGATGGATTAGTTAGATGGAAGACGGAAAACAGAAACGTTCAGTGGCGGGTTTCACGTCCTGGACAATGGGAGTTTTACGGGTGAGCTACATATGTATGTAAAAACTCTTGAAAATCTCTACTGTTGTCTCATTATCAGATAAATATTGAATTGAATTCCAAAATTGTTGAACCATTTCACAAACGAAACCATAAACTCAACACAAAAACTTGTTTAGATAGAATTACGATTGTGTGTGTTAATTACAAAGCAATTAGATGGAATAGGAGTAGTAACGAGTAGTATTAGTTGTATACAGTTTATGGTATAGTATTAAAATCGATATTTAACGATAAGTATTAGAAATATTTAGTATCTTGTCTTGTTATCTATGGCATGACACTGAGTGTGATGATGTAGATGGCGCCTGTTGAATGTCGAGAGTGGAGTGTGTTGTGGAGTGTGGGAATTGTTAATGAGGCACTTTGATTTCAAGCATATATTTGGTTAAATTGATAGTGCTGCAGCATTTACAGGGTACGAGTACTAGGGTACTTGTTGCGCTTACTTTGAAGCCGTTTCGAAACAACATGGTTAGATATTTTGGAAAAACAAATTTGGTTTATCTTGAATGGAAATAAGTTGAGCGTGTCACGTGTTTCATGTTATAAATGTGTTCAAATCAACTGAAGTCCCAACGAAACAGAACCAAGAACTCAAGAAATAAATCATACAAACCTAAACAGAATTTAACAGGAATGTAAAGAATCGTCAACTTCATGATATATTTTTTATGTTTATATATGTATAGTACATTATCAAAACACCGTTTGTAATATGATATTATTGAGCTTACCAGCATTCGCTTGACTTTAGTTTCTTCCTCAATAGTTGACATTTATTCGGTTTCAGAAAAGTTCTCTTTGGTGCCACAAACAGTCGAAATTCGAAATTGATCATTTGAATATTTGGTTTACTTTTTGTGAAAAACAATCGATATAGACAATAATTTGCCGCTTAGAGTTATACACGATAATAGCGCCCAATCAACACAAAGGATTAACGCTCAATAAACAACAGATAAACAAACTACAATCAGGTGCACGGCATTCCAACCGAAAATGTTGATTCAAAATTAAATGTAAAGCCTTGAGAGCCATAACAAGTATGATACGTAAGTAAGGAATTAGGAAGCAAGATTCGAATCGGTAACTGAACAACTTAACTCTTGAACAAAATCATAGTAATCTGGCACAATCTGGTGGCCTCGCTTTTATTACGGTTTCAATGGCCCAAAGAGCAACTTTAGTTGGCGGTTAGTTTAGCTTACAAAACCTACAAACTCTTTAATGAAATTGTGCAGTTTAGTTATATATTTGGCAATAAACCGCGTGCAGTCAGAAGGTCGCTTAGGTATTTCATATTATTGTATGTAAGAGGGAGAGAGGTTAGACAGAGAGAAAGAGAAGGCGGCAAAGACGTTTGCACTGACAAGCTTATGTTCGTAAAAAGTAAATTGGAAAGTTTGCTTACTTCAAAAACTGAGCTGCTTTGAGGTGGAAGCGTTATCTTGGCTTAGAGAACATTGCCAATCGAAGAGTAGGGTCTTGAGCAGGCCCACCAAACAGAAGTTAACCCTGAGCATCTGGTGTAGTAAACCCAAAGACGCAGCGCAACCCGAATTCAAGCAGAGAATTCAACGAAACTCAGGAAAATAAAGGGGCAACTTAAAAACGAATAACTCAAGGAAACTGGTAAGAACCAAGGATTTAAGAGCATAGAAGTTGAAAAATAAATTGTTTGAAATATTTGCAATAGTTTCTTAACAAGAGAATTTATCATAAGTAAAATATGCAGAAATTTTCAAATTTTTTTTTGTCAAATTTTCTTCTGGGATTTGGTTGTATGCCTCATTTGCAACACAATAATATTGTTATTCTTATTTTTATTTTGTTTTTGTTTGGCATAGAACGAAACAACTAAATATGAACAAATAACGATTTTATTTTGTAAACAGTTTCAATTTGAAACTTCATACATGTTTGTGAATTTCTGAATTTTTTGTATTATTTATTTTAGTATTTGTGACGTTTGAGTCAGTTTTAGTTACCTTTTAGAGACCTTTTCCGAAACACACCTTCAATGGATTGAGAAAACAGAACGGAATGCGTGCACACGTATGCACATGGACGCATTAGTACGAAATTATAGAACAATTAAATAGGTTTTCAATCAAGAATTGAATTGAAGTTTGTTTTTTGTTTGGTTTTTTTTGCTCAACACGAAATCGAAATACAAATCGAAATCATTGAAATCATCAGAACAAACTAAAGCGGTAAGGAACGCAAATCGAACAAAGGGTAACGGAACGAACACCGTTTGGCACAATGAAGAGACACACTGAACATGACACTGATCTGGGTTAGGATCGAGCTGAAGTACGAGATATACGAGTAGGTGTGGAGTATCTGTATATGTTTCTGTATCTGTAGCTGTATCTTTTTTTCTTTTTCTGTTTCTGTGTATTGTGTAGGTGTCGTTGATGCATGAACGTATCGGAGGTGATGGTGGCAAATGCTCTACAACTGTCTAGATTCCTTGGTAATTACGATAGGATACGATACGATACGATGCGGGCTTCTGCCGGAAGAACCCGTTCGAATAACTTATGTTTACGCTTCTACTACACAGACACAAGCACTATGTTTCATTTCGGATCGGATGGGACCTACAAACGAATGTTTCTCAATTCAATCTCATTATCATTAAAATTTCAATTCAAATCAGGGAATGCTCCCCAGAGTTTTGGCTTTAGATTTGGGCACTTTCCACTGTACAGGTTTGGATATAGTATATATGGCATGTATGGTATATATATAGTACTACGTTTTAGCACATGAGATACTTGTATTCTAAATGTTATAGACAACCAAATCGAACAACTGGAGAAGCACGTACAAACTCAACTCAACGAAAGCATATATAGTTACACTCAAGAAATCATAAACAGGAATGAAGTAAATGAAGGCCTGAGACAGATTCTTATAGAGATAGAGAGAGAGAGAGAGGATGTGGAAGTTCAGGGGTTTCGAGGAGGATCAGTAATACTCAAAAAACATCAACTAACGTAATGGAAATGTAAGTGGATATACTTCGTAATAGTCATAATGGTAATTGGTAATTGGTAATAATAACTGCTTGGATCACATCGTACAAACAACACAAAAGACCGGCTCTTGGCTGGCTCTTAGATCGGTAATGGATCGGCTTGGACTTACCTGTTATGGAGCATAGCAGTCGCAGGGTGGGCGTGTTGCCCGAGTACTGATTGATCATCCCCTGGCTGTGGGCCTTGGGGGCCGGCATGCTGAGGGTGATGGCCTTGTGGAATTTACGGCGTCGCGGCTCGACCGTAACGATCGGCGATACGGCCACGCCGCGACCCAAGAGCTTGGCGGTGAGATCGGGATCGACCGGCTGGGCCTAGAACGAGTGTAACGGATTTCGATTGGCACTATAGACAAAAATCGATTTACCGGCCACGCTTATTCACAATACACACGATCATGAGATGAACACAAAAAAAGGAAACTTAACCAAAATGCACAAACAAAAGTTGATATACGAAATATGCGCTTCTTGTCTGTCATAAGGAAACAAATAAATCAAAATTAAGTGAAATGAGTCTTTGGGCTAAATGGTGAACATCATCGATTCGATTACACTTCGTTTTTAAGTTTTCTTGTTTTTGTACAATGCTTATAGGTTGGATGTTTATGTTATATCGTTTTCATGGTTGTTGTATTGAGCAATTGCATGTTTCAGTTAAATTACAGCATAAGTTAACTACAAACGATAACAATGTTCGAGCCCATTTATGTCCCAATAAATTTAGTTATCAAAAAAACTCTGTCTACAACGGAAGAACTAGAAAGGTAACGCAAAACTTTATACAGAATGTACAGAACTCAATAAAAGAAACGTAAGTATTAAAAATGTAGAAATTTACAAATATCAGTTAAATGCAAATAAAACGTGCGAAAATTTGAACTCATGAGTGGGGCCATTATAAAATCGTTTTTTGCTTACGGCATGGCTAAAATGTTACAACTTCGTTAGGCACTCCAAACCGGACCCAATTGTAACTCTCTAAGTATTTTCACCTCATCTCTTTTCTTTTTTCTTTTTTGAAAAAGCAATTGAATGAAAGTAATCAAATGAAAAGTAATTAAAACAGTTTCATTGGCATAAAGTTTTTGTTGAACTAAATTTATTGGGTAGTACTGCATTTCAGAGAACTTGTAAGTATAATCTTATGCATAAGTAGATAATAATCATAAATAATGTATGAATAGTTAAGAGTAGTTAGCATATAGGTAAATGTATCATAATATTCGATATAAGTATTTCAAATGTCTTATCAAGTTGGACAAATTGTTTTGCTCTTGCTGTTTATAAGCTTGCCTTGATCCATGATCAATTTATTCGGTTCGTATAATTGTATTATTGTATGTCACTGCTTGCATAGCATTCGTGATTAGGTTAGCATGGGGATACCGATTCCACAATGGCTCCATAAGCATAGTGCCGTAAAGTTATTAATATCTCAATATAATCAAACAAAGTGCACATATTTCATACGAGTAATAACATTTTGGAAAAGTCAGCTCCGAAAATCGCTTACAGCGGTTATAGTTTGGCATACATACTCCATTCGGACTGCTGTAAACGAACTTCGGACAGTTGGATCTACCATATTTCACTACACAGGATTTGGGGCGGGTTAACATAGATGGTTATTAGTTGCTGGTTATAGGAGTACTGCTTATAAATGCTCATTTTCATTTTGGAAAACATCTTTGCATTCTTTTTTGATATTATTCGGGGAAGTTGTAGATTAAATGCTCGAGAGTATATTGCCGCCCGATAGCGCATTTGTTTTCGATTTCTGTTTTCTTTTTTTTTAGTTAAAGATATAGATATAACTGCCCTGGTTAGTTAGTTTACCAGATGAGCGAGAAGCGCTTCTTCTTGGGCACATGATTCACGCTTATTTTGCGCAATTTCTCAGGCGCAACGCCCTTGCGCGGTTTAAAGAGGTTTACCTGTAAGCCAACTTTGATCTTCTTGGTGAGGGCTCCCTGTGGGAAGACGGCCTGCACCTGTGGCACCACGGTGCTGGACACCATGCCGCCCTCGGGTCCGATGGCATGGACCTCCTGGCGAATGCGCGACACGACGGCGAAGTACTGGGGGAAGTCGTAGGTGACGAACCGGCAGACATGGTTGCCAGCCTGCTCCTCCAGTTGGGCAATCTCTGTGGCGGCGAAGAGTTGCAGTTATAGACCAGGAAGGCCTTCTACTTAAGTCACATTCTCACTCACCCTCTGGCTCGAAGCACTGCTGCAGTACGTCGTGTATGATCTCCTCGGCGTTGTCGATGGTGTGCTCCCGCCATGTCTCGCCATTGTCCGAGCGCAGGATTATGATCTCGCGCTCCTTGCCGCGCAGCGAGGCAAAGTGCGGCACCTCCATGATCACCGGCCCAATGAACTTGGTGGAGCAGGGACCCAGTTCCAGGACTCGACTGGCCAGGGCCTCGCCCTCCATCAACTGGGGCGGATGCATGGTGCGCTGCGGCTTCACATAGCGACAGGTGACCCTGGTCGGCTGACAGGTGGACCGCGAGGGGATGATCATGCGGACGCCACTGTGACGACAGCCTCGCATGGCTCCTCCACGGGCATCGACCAGGAAGGACACCAGGAAGCTCTTCCAGCTCAGTTTGCGGCTGCAAAGGGAACAGAAATTAGTTTGGAAACGTGATATATGTATAAATGAACTACAAACAACCGAATTTAAGATTCTCGTCCTTATGTTAAATTAAATGTATGCTTTATTTCTAATACTCTAATATTCCATACATTTTTATGTTAATTTAAATTAAACATGCGGACGAAGAAACTTTAAAGTTTAGAAAAATTAGAAAAAAGTCTATATGTAAGGTTATAAATCTCAGGGTCTCGTTGTAAAATTAGGTGATAACTTTATTAAAAATGTCTTTAAATAGTCAATTGGAATTGTATATATATTAGGTTTTCTATGTCAAAACTTTTTTAAATCAACGAATCACTTAAATATTAAATCGTTGTATCAATGAAAAAAGGAAAGGTATGGATCTATGTGGATCCCAACCAAAAAACTCACCCCACATGCGGCGGCTCATCGTGACCAGATCCATTGGCAATGTACACCCCGTCCACAGTGGCCTTGGGCGAACTGCCGTACACCTGGGTCTTGTGGGGACTGATCACCTCCTCACCGATGGTCGGCGGAACGCCAGAGGCATACTCGGTGCTCTGGGTCATCCGGTTGGAGTCCATGCGCTCGTCACGGGTCACATCGATCGGTAGCGAGTCGTCGCCTAGGGATTTCATTTCATCAACGGTCAAATAGCGGTATGGTTGATCTGAGAGCATATTGTCTTCGCCTAGAGTTTTGATTCGATTTCGATGCGTTTCGAGGGCATTCCGCAGCATTTGCATTTTGTTTAAGCACAAGACAGTCCAATTGGCCATATAGCGTTGTAGTTGTTGTTGATATTATTATTGTAGTTTGTTGTTTGGTGTTGTTGGTTGTTGTTACAGTGTCGGAATTGTTGTTGATTGTTGGTAATTGTTGGATTGCAGATGAGAGCGCAGTGCATTGAAAGTAGAAGAATGCAAATGAGTTTGATTTTAGTTACAAAATTTCGTTAGATTCACATGCTTCAGTTTATAATCGTTATAATAAATATTTATATATATATAAGGGTGATATAAAGCTAGCATGACCATTAAATAGGAGCATATTACATGGATACGATAACAGTGGTGGTAAAGATACAGACACAGAGGAGTACATTTTTTCATGCCGCGGTTTCAAGCAAATTCAGTTATAGTTTTCTTCGACCTGAATTTGACAACCAAGTCAAAAGGTTCTAGGTTCTTATCAAGTTAGATATCTGGTTCTTTGTTTATTTTTTCAGTTTTTATGAGAACTATTTAGTACCTAACTTTAATTTAATTTTATATAGTTTTAATCTTAAGTCTTAATTTTGCTGAATAGAATGGATAGTAATCAGCTTATCAAGTAAGTTAGTGATTCTCCTTTCCTGGTACTTTCTATTTCCTATTATTTGGTCATAAATTTTAAATATTATTTTAAAAGAGAATACAGAAAAGCAAGGAGGGAGTAAAAACTCCTTTGCCCAATTACAACGTCAAGAAATAGTTTACATTTATACATTTCAGCCCCATATAAAGTGCCATGAGTACGCCAAACTTTGGTGGAGAATTTATAAAGCCAGTCTATCCAATCACAGCCAATTAGTGCACTTTATAACGGCCAGCACTTAGGATAGAAATACGAATACGAGTATACGGATACGGATAGGGGGTTCCAAGTGGCCCTGGGCACTTACTGGAGACACAGAGCTTGTCGCCCTGGTAGTAGGGCAGATAGACCGGGCCAATGCCAATGCCGTACTCGCAGCCAGCGTCCAGTTGCCAGTTAGTGTCGCCTGGCACACACATGAAAGAGCGGGGATTCACTTAGGACTATCGTAAGCTAGGTATGTAAACTATGGGTTGTGCTCGGTGTCTGTGTGCTGGCTGACTAGCTGGGCGGTGATCTTGTGATCGCGTGATCTTGTGGCTTATGGTTAGGGTTCAAAGGGGTTTCAAAGGTATACGTACCGCCCTCTTCCTCGGAGTCGGACATGAAGGACTCGTGCATGGCCTCGGGGGCCACCACGCGGTACTTCTCCTCGGTTTGGGCCGGAGCGGCGGCTGCCTCGTCCTCCTTGGTGATGGTCTTCAGCGAGTCGAGCACACTTATGTAGCCCAATTTGCGGGCAATGTGCAGCGGGGTCTGTCCGTTGACCGTTTGGGCATTGGCATTGGCCTTGTGCTCCAGCAGGAGGTTAACAATGTGGCAATGACCCTGCTGGGCCGTCTGATGGAGCGGCGTGTAGCCAATCGAGGTGGCCGCATCCACATTGGCGCCGTTCTGCAGCAGGAAGCGCACCATGTTGGCCTGTCCAAAGTGGGAGGCGACATGCAGGGGGGTGTATCCCGCCTTGGTGGCCATGTCGATGTTGGCTCCGTTCTTCTCCAGAATCTCGGCCACATTCACGTTGTCCTCCTGGGCGCACAGGTGCATGGGTGTCAGCCCGTTCTTGGCCGGATGATTGACGGCGGCCTTGTGCTCGATCAGCAGATTGGAGATCTCGGCATGACCCTCCTGGCTGCTCAGGTGCAGCGGGGTGAATCCGGCCTTGCTCTCGGCATTGGCCAAGGCCCCGTACTCCAGCAGGGTGGTGGCTATATCCATCTGATTCTTCCTGGCCGCAATGTGGAGAGGGGTGTGTCCATTCTTGGCCGTGGCATGTGGACTGGCTCCCTTCTCCAGCAGCAAGAGGGCAACCTGCTGGTTGTTGTAGTGGCAAGCCACATGCAACGGAGTCACTCCGTTCTTGCCCTGCGCATCCACATCCGCCTCCTTCTGGAGCAGCAACTGGGCCACCTTGATGTGTCCGTACTTGGCCGTCAAGTGAAGGGGTGTGAATCCCTTCTTGGTGGCCGAGTCCAAGGCGGCGCCGTTCTCGATTAGCACAGCGGCCACCTAAAGAAAGTTAGGGAAGAGAATCACATGAATAGGACTACCAGGTAATCTCACAAAAATCAAATTACCAAAGTTGCTCGCAAAAAATCATAATACCAAAATACTAAATAAAAAAAGAGTTGCAACATTTATTCGAAAACAAAACGCCAAAAGGAGACAACAACACAGGAGTCAAGAAACAACTCATAATACTCATAATACAAGTACAAAAACCAAAGGGCCGTGTAAAAAACTTAAGATCAAATGAAAAACTCCCGATGGCGTATCCAAAATAGCTGCATCAGGTAAACGGTGTCGATGTGGTCGGTGATCTTTTTCGCAATCAGATCTTTTACCTCGTCCTGGCCCTCCTTGGCGGCGATGTGCAGTGCCGTGTACATGTCCTTGGTGGTGGCGTCCACCTGGGCGCCGTGCTGGAGGAGGAGCATCACGATGTCCACGTTGCCCAGCCGCGAGGCGATGTGCAGCGGAGTCTGCTGCTCCCGGGCACGGGCGTCCACCTGGGCGCCATTGCGCAGCAGGATGCGAATGATGTCGGTCTGGAAAGGGTCAGGTGGAAGAGCAAAGTCTGTTAGGTATCTACAGATGGGGTGGTCCTTAACTGTACATTCTTGAAAATGTTATAATCGAACGATTACAATATGGTCGTTAAAGTGATTAAATGGTCTTTATCGAATTGTAAGATTTATTTCTTATGTGGCGTAAATCCCGCAGTTAGCCATTAAACGCCCTAAGTTAGGCTTAGTTTAATCAACTTACTTCACATTTAATAAATAAACAAAAAAAAACAACGCTATAGTCGAGTACCTCGACCATCAAATACCCGTTACCCAGCTAAAGGAAGTGCAAGGGAGATGGAGATATGCATGCAGTAAAGCGACTGCTTGCACTGCTTTAATTCCATTATTTGGTCATAACTTTTTAATGAATGGTCCGATTTGAAAAATTTCTTCTACATTTCGAAAGGTATTAATAAACACAACAAAATTGCATTTATAGTTTTTCGAAGTCTTTAAATATGTGGGCGCCACATAGATTATAAAATCGTTTAAGACGATTGTGGGAGTTAGATAAATAAACTTGCGCTGCGTAAGAAGCTTAAGAATATATGTTGTTAATCCCAACTTTCTAGCTTTTGTAGTTTCCGAGTTCTCAGCCTTCTACATCCTATCCTGTTCCTATTTATTCCTATCTACATCCCAACTCTCAACCGTTTGACTCACCTGGTTAGCCCTGGCGGCCAAGTGGAGTGGAGTCTCGCCGCGCACAGTGGGCACATCGGGACTGGCATCGTGCTGCAGCAGATAGATGACGATGTTCATGCAGCCCATGAAGGCGGCCACATGGAGCGGAGTGAGTCCGCTCTCCGTGGTGGCACTGATGCTCGCCCCATGACGCAGGAGCAGCTCCACCACCTTCAAGCGGTTCTTCTTGCAGGCAATGTGCAAGGGGGTGAATCCGTTCAGAGCCCGAGCATTTGCATCCGCATTCCGATCCAGGAGAAGCTTGGCCACCCTCACGTGGCCACAGTGGGCGGCCACATGGAGGGCGGTCAGATAATCGACGGTCACCTCGTCGACGGGCGCACGATGGTACAGGAGGATGCGGGCGGCATCCACATGCTCACCCTGGGCGGCCATATGGAGGGGGGCCAGGCCATTCTTGGTCTTGGCCGAGATGGGGGCTCCCCTCTCGAGCAGCATGTCCACCACTTGCTCGTGTCCCGAGCGGGCGGCACAGTGGAGCGGGGTGAGTCCGTCCCGGGTCTTGGCCTCGATGTTGCCGCCCTTCTCCAGGAGCAGGGACACCATATTGGTCTTGCCCCACTTGGCGGCCACGTGGAGCGGACTGATGTTGTGCTTGGCCGAGTAGTTGACGTCGGCGCCCTTCTGGATGAGCAAGTTGGCGATGTTCTGGTTGCCATAATGCGAGGCAATGTGCAGGGGTGTGAAGCCCGACTTGGAAGTCACATCCGGATTGTGGTCATTCTGGAGAGGATTTAATTTCTAGATTTATACCGTATACACTTTGCCAAACACTTACATCCAAAAGCAGGGTGGCTGCCTTGACGTCGTCCTTCTTGGCCGCAATGTGCAGCGCCGGAAGCCTGACCTTTCCCCGGGTGTCGCTCTCGAGGAGCACGGCGACCACCTTGTCGTGACCCTGCTGCATGGCCACCGCCAGCGGGGTAAAGCCATCCTCGGTGGCCAGACTCTGGTTGGCCCCGTTGGACAGAAGGAGACGCACCACCGCATCGTGGTTCTCCTGGGCGGCCATGTAGAGTGGCGTGAATCCATTCTGGGATTGCACATTCACGGAGGCGTTGTGCTCCAGCAGCAGCTTCACCACCTCCTCCTGTCCGGCCAACGAGGCGATGTGGAGGGCGGTGTTGCCCTTCTTGGTGGCACTGTCCACGATCGCCCCGCGACGAAGGAGTTCCGAGACGACGTGGATGTGGCCATCCTTGGAGGCCAGGTGCAGGGCGTTCAAGCCATTCTGAGGGGGGAATTCATCGAGTTAGTAAGGAACTGTATCTAAGTATCGATTTCTTAACAACTTACCGCATTGCTGGTGTTTATGTCAATGTTGTTCTTCAAATGCTCGAGCACTCGCTCCAGATTTCCGGCGCGAGCGGCACGCAGGAAGGAAGTGTTTCCATCGCCCTGAAAAATAAGGACACGCATTTTCAGTTAGTACTCGTAAGGTAGGTAATAGGAAATTTCTAATAACAAACACAAAATTGAATGAATTTGTTTGAGTTCATTCTTTTGTAAATTATTCTAATAAATTTAAAGTAGGGTTAAAACCATAAAATCGTACACTGATAAAAAAAAACGTAGTAAATCCAAAGATTTCGTATTCAATCCAAATCCATTGCGGTTTTTTTCAAAATAAATATAAAAATATTAGATTTAAAAATTATATTATAGTTAATTTTAAAAAGAATATTTTCTGCCTTGTTTAAAATATTTCTATTCGTTAAATTAATTATTCGATTAAATATTACTCTTTTTTATGTAATTTAAATATGTAATAGCAATCTTTTGCATTCAATATGCAAATATTTATTTTTACAATTTTTTTGTTATCAGTGTATGGGAAATCAGAGTTTTAATCCTACTTTAAATTTAACAGGCGGACGAGAAAACGGCCTTTAGTCTATAAGATTAATGGTAATGTCGCTATAAATAGTCTGCAAACTTCAAGGAAGAATAATAATTGCCTTTCGGTTTAAGATTTCGTTTATTTTTGCACAGCTATCGAATAAGGCAAAGGTCAACCAGAAGTAATTGCCTGACGGCTTATCAACGGCAATGCAATATATCTTAGCCAAGTTTCCGTTGCCCCGGAAAACTGTACATCTACTTCTCAGTTCGTTGCGTGTCAGTTGCGTATTCATCACCTGCTGGGTGGGTGGCAATAAGAAAGGGAACTTGGAGTTTTATAGAACGTTGCTAGGTTGCGCAACTCCAAGTTTGGTGTCCCGTCAGGTGGTGCAATAGTTATATATGGTTATTATGCACCTGCTCGCTGCCTCAAGTTCAACCCACGACGCGTCGGTCAAGGCGAGGGGTCACCATAGCTTTTCCGGCATTCGGCGCAGGTGTACGGGTAATTCGGTCTAATGGCCAACGCCCACCCACTGAAGCGAAAAACCAACCAACCACCCACCCAACTTTCAGAGGAGCTCAGCTGTCGATGGTGGTTTTGTTTATGTTTTTCTCCCCCAATTCTCTCCAGGATTTTCGATATCGAAAATGACGTCATGTCGCGTTTTCCAACTGCAACTGGAAGTCGGCATATCGGAAATTTTCGCACTGGAAGTGAGCAAAAAAGCGCTGGAGAGTGACCGCAGCTCAGACACCCGGTAGACCCGCTTCCTGAGCGTTAAGTCCCCTTCATAGCCGCCCAATCCAATGCACCGCCCACCCATTCAGCCCTTTGGCAAACAGGGAAGTGTGTGAAGGATATACACAAGCGGCCAAAAAGGAAAACTCATTTCACATGCCCTGGGCATACATACGAATTCAAAAGAAACTTGTTTGCCCCGTCTACTTCCTGAACTCTGTTTGCTTGCCTGCACAGGGAAAATATATCAACAGAAATCTATTTTTACCATAAGACACACATAATTACTATTTATTAGGTTTTAAATGATATTTAATAGAAGATATATTACATATAAAAAAGGAAGTACATTTAAAAACCCGACTTGTCTACAATTATTTCATTGAAAATATTTACGTAGAGTGTTGTATATGTATGTTGTTAAATATTTAATATTTTATTATTGTTGTAATTACTTAACTAAATTAAATTGAGAAACTAAAATCGTATTACCCGAATTATCAATAGATCATTTTACAGTATTTATATTGTTAAGTTTTAACCATGCTCTAACCATTTATCCAATTTATTTTCAAAAATATGAAATATAGGTATATCAACACCCAGTTTTAAGTAGTATTTAAAAAGTATTTTATTCCCCAACTTGACGTACTTAAAATTTCCTTTTCTCAAAAACAAACGAGAGGTTATTTTTTTGCTGCCTGTAAGGCGAGGTGATTCCCAGACGTGTTCCGAAAGTTCAAAGGTTCTTGGGCTCGGCCTCGCTCCCCGTTTTCGTCATTGTATAACTAACGAGCGGCTCAACCGAGGGGCAAATTGGGTGCTCGACCAAAGGAGTTTCGCCTTGAAGTGGATTTGCTTTGAACTTGTGTGGCCGAGTTGGTACTTGGCAACAAGCTTAACGGCCCCATCGAAGTCCGAGTGGCTGTCCTCAGCAGGAGCAACAAACAATCTCTTAATGCAGCGACCAGCACTGGGATGAAAAAGTGAGTCATGTATTATGGATTTTTCCCCATCTTGGCACGAGTGTCGCATGTCATCATTAGGTTTAACCTAAATCTCGATTACCTTACACTGCTGCCAACAATACACGCACGCACCACACCCAGTTCCGATTATGAAAAGGACAGTGGTGTAGGTGGTTGCTGCGGTGCCACTGGGAGCCACCACCTGGCTCCAGTTGCCGTTGGTTAGTACAGCAATTATTTTTAGACCATTGTTTGGGCTTAAATCGGAATCGCCTGCAACGCCCATAAATTAAACGGGTTCCTTTAATGGAGTGAAAAATCAATAAAGTTCGTTGCCAACGAAAAAAGGGTTGCCACCCCAAGGTTTGCCATGAAAAGCATAGATTTATCTCCTGCAAGTGCCTGTGAAAACCCTTTTCACCAGATTTTTCCTCCATTTCGTTGCACTTTTCCAGCCAGACGACGAAAAATCGATAATCCGCAAAATGGACGCCAACATGGCTGCCCCCCAGAATCTCCACAGTGGCCCCGAAAAGTACACCCCACTCTGTGAAAACCCACTGAAACCAAGATGAAAATTTCGTTTTACCTGAGCTCCATTTTCGGTGACCATTTTTCAGCGATTGCCAATGGGAAAATGGCCGTTTCGAGTGTAATTCTGCGATTAATTGGTGTAGAGAAATTGTGTAAGCGCGGCGTATGTCGTCACTGCAGATTAGTCATATTTTTTCACGGGCCCTGGGACTTTTCTTCGCCGTTAGCTCAAGCGGAAAATTCACACTAGTCGCAGATTTGCTCGATTTTTGCTCGAGACCTTTTCCCGTTTTTTTTCGCTGAATTTTTAATGCACTCCTATCGATTTTTCCTTAGACTTTATGTAAGCTATATGTACACGAGTGCATGTGGATGTGTGCGAGAGGGTGTGTTCGTACAGGCGACCGATTCGGTTGTGTGCGTGTCAGTGTCGGTGTATGGGTGTGAATGTCTTTGGGTGTATGTGTGTGTCTGATTGGATTCCTGGCTGCTCTCACACAGTCCCTTCTGAATTCACGGTTTTCGAGGAGCAGTTTTCGTTTTTGCTGCCGTTTTCTTCGATGTTCAACTCCAGACTGGATGCGACTAGTCCTGCCACGAGTGGTTGAAACTCCAACTGGCAGGACATCGAAGGACCTGCGCACTCGCCGTTCCAATTGGAATGTCCACCCCCAAAGTTTCGAGGGTAGTTCGGCCTCTGGAACCGGGACTTCGAATGGAAGTGCCAGCGGAAGCCAAGAAAAAGAGGCAGGGCTCCGAACCGAAGGCTCTCCCTCCATCCGGCACGTGCCCTTTGTTATTGTTGACGTTTTTATAGACGCCTGCACGTGCTTTTAAGGAAAAACGAGACCGTTCAGGGGTCTATTGTCAACTTAAATGAATGTTTTAAATTAATTCATTATACCATTTTACATATTAAATGGTAATGGTCATGCATAGGGATTGATTTTCAACTTAATTGCATTGTTTCAAAGTACTTCGAGAATCTTGTAGCATGACTAACCAAGATTTATGGAGTTTTTTTTGCCGAGTAACTGAAGCATGCAAAAAAGTATCCCTTCGGAAAATCCATTAAATTTGTTTTCTAAGGGAGTGTTCTTCTGCTTCAGAAAACCCTTATTAAAGGGCAAATATTACAAAAATGTATGGCTTTTCTTTCCTTAAAACCAGTTTGGAACTACATCCAACGTTGAAACCTTTATTTTCAACACCAAGAACACAGATGTGTAATTAGCTCCGTTTTCTTGAGGGAAATTTGACCATATAACGACTTCCCTTTGCACTCAGAAGTCCCTCTTATTTGTTGACCACCCCCACTCGCATTACAAATATTTACCCGAGTTGCAATCATCCCATCCAGGGTGTAACTATAACTATCCTAACAACAGCCACATTAATCTTCCCTTCATCGCGCGCTCAATGAAATCCGAGGCATTAAATTCCACCGACAGTTTCAGTTAGCACATTAGACTAATTAGCTAAGTACACACGAAAATTCATTCGGCGAACATGGAAATGGCCCAGTGGTCGTGGTCCTACCCCTAGATAATCTCCTGGCCCGGAACTCTGTTGACCGAGAGTAAATAAAGGCCGGGCCGAGTGCACACAATCCACAGTTGGTTGACGGCTGACGGATGATGGGTAGGTTTCCTTCCAGCTGGGGATTAACTTTTGCGCAGACGCACCGCTCCACTGGATGTTGTTTACTTCCCATTTCGAAACTGGGTTCGGAATTCGAAGATCGAAAATCCCACCCCCTTTGGCACCGCATTCAAAGGTCGAAAATCTCAATCGGATGCGGATGCGTATGCATTCCCAGTCACGTTGTGCCAAGTAAGGCAAAGGCAGGGCCATTAATTTGGGTTCTTAGGGACAGGAAACCTACCCCTCTGAGGAGGAAGAAGCCCCTGCTGCCAGCCAAATCCACCCCTTCGAGCGGTTGCATAAAATTGCATTTCAAATTGCATCGTGACCGGGACAAATTGTGCAGTAAATAAAGGAATGAGTGTGCGTGAATCACGTTGCAGGTAATTAAATGGGCTAACAGGGGTGGCAAACCGGCCAGCAAGGTGGCAGCCACATTTTGAATTTAATTAAAGAGCTTCCCCTTATCGCCTGGCCAAACATTGGCCTGTTTGTTTTGCTTTCGATCGGCCGAAAGGGTTTCCCGTTCGCACTTTAAAGCCAAAAGCCCATCGAGTTTTGGGCCGAGTTTTGGTTGCAGGGTTGGCCCGAAAACAAATGGCTCGTTCGCATGCTACCAGGCACTCCAGCAATGTTTATACTCTCTCAATGCCTTCAGCCATTGTCGTTTTTGTATGGCTCAATTAATAATTCAAAGGGGTCTTCTGCTTTCCTTCGCATGCATTTGATAGATTTTTAATTACATTTGCTTAGGCTGCTTGAGATATCAATAAGCCCCGGGGAAAAGTGGCACGAGTTTCCAAATCTAGTTTGATTTCAAGGAAGTTGGGGCACAAGAAGTTTAAATGAAACTATAACTCACTATTTGTTTGCTTTTCTATGTGGATTTCTTAGGAGAAACCTTGTAATGCACCATTTTCTCCTTCATTATAAAGAAATGATAGCAATAATTCTAAAATTTCAGAGAAAATTGCAGTAAACAAAGTTCAGTGTAAACATCTATACTTATAAACACGGCACACTTTTCCACTTGATATTTATTTCTGCAAAAGTAAGAGTATCCAAAATTCGATGCTGTGCAAAAATTCGTTAAAACCTCCCTGTATTTAAGTTAATATTTGTGTTAGCATCGATGTCGCGGTGGCTTGTCGCCAGCAATATGATATTTGAATGACCCTCCCCGGAGTTCCTTTAAAAACACCGTGGCAGGAATGTTTTGGGGCCATGCCTTAAGTAAATTACCAGCTAGATGAGCTGATTGCCCATAATTCTGACGACCCCAAAAAACGCAACGCAAATTGAGCACGGCAAAGTCGCCATATCGTTGGTAATTTCTAGGGGAATGGGAGCAGAAAATGGAAACATTTTCACCGTGTTCAGTTCACTGCACCCGGGGGACGGATTCGGAGTATGGCACACGCACAAAATGATGGGAAAATGTAAAAAATTCACCGCACGATTCGCTGGCCAATTTGGCTGTCGGATTTTGTATTTGTATTTATAGGGCGGCCAAAAACAGATACTTAGTGGGCTGCTCTTTTCGGGAGGGGGAACACCTTCCCAACGCATTACATAAATTCAAGTCCAAGGTGTCGCGGAACTTACGCCCAAACTCTGCAGCGATGGGAATCGTTTCTTCAGCGTCTCCATTTGCCCAGCTCACCCCCGGTTATTCCAACTTGTCGGGGCCAATAAATTGAAATATATACGCGTATATATCTAGATATTGTCTAGAGGGTCTCACGCGGCAGCCGCACCGAGCGATTTGAGTCGTTTTCTGAATTATTTTCGAATGCGCCTCGTCCAACTAGAGAACCAGAGGCCCCAGAACAGATGGGCATTGGGTAGACCCGAGAACAGAGACCACAACCACAAATCGCACCAGGCCAAAGTAAAGAGTGCCGCAAAGAGAACGTTTTAGCTAAAACATTTAGCCAGTCGGCTATTTATAAAGGCCAAACAAACCGAGAAGATTGCGAAAAGAGCTCTGGGCTGTTTGGCGACCTTAGGATTGCTCTCGTCATAGGAGTAGTCTTTCCCCAAGATTTGATGCCTCGGAGACGCCAGGCGCCAGCAGGAGTTGTTAATGCCCCCGCAAGGACAACGGAAGCGCACTGCCGATGACTCACTTGGCATTGGACACAGTCGGTCCAAGGATTACAATTGCGTCATCGGTGGGATGGGGAGAGATGGGCATTACTTTCGCTCCAAGTTGTGGCCGAGATGATGCCTCGAAAAGTTGTGATTCATTGTTACTTGCAAGGATGATTCATGTCTGTTAGGATGTGTAAGTTACTTATGGGTTAAGATATAATAATATTATCATAACCCAATTGATTTAAAGGTGACCTTAATCAGAATTGTTTTTACAAGATGATAGGGGAGATTACATATACTTTTAACCCTTAGTTAGAGGAGGCTATCACTTTACTCAATTTAAATATGACCTCCAAATGAACTTCTCTCATAGGCATTTTAAGAAGATGAAATAGGTTAGATATAGGTACTTCACAATTTATAGGTACTTATTTTCTAAACAAAGTAGATGAAAAAGGGTTGTCGTAAAAATATAAGTTTTCATCATATAAAAGTCCCTCGAACTTTAACGACCCCAATTCATTTCTCTAGCCAACTAGGTGTGACCTCTAATTTCGTCCCCTTGCAGTCCTGATCACGTGACTATCTATATTAAGAGGGCCTAACCCATTCCCAAGTTCCCAATCCTATGATGTAATGCTCGACAGGACGACTCACCGAACTCTGGTGTCCAGTGGGGCAATGCTCGTGCTTGTTGGGCTGGTGGGGGTGGTGCTGCGGCTGCTTGTGGCCGGCACCACCGTTGGCTCCCTCGTGGTGGAAGATCTGCTCATGCTGGTGCTGGAAGTACTCGTAGTGACCCGGGTGATCCGGGTGGTGCTCCGCCGGCGGTGAGTGGATCCTCGAGGGCGGGCTGTGGTGCTGGGCCTTGGAGGCGTGGCCGGTGGGGGGGTGATGGGACTGCTTCTGCGAGTGGCCACCTCCACTGGCTCCTCCGTGATGAGCACCACTGGTGGTGTGGTGACCGTGCCCGTGGCCATGGTGGTGGTTGTGGGTGGGCGGCGAGGGCATGTTGTGGCCGCTGTGGGGCAGATGCGACGAGTGCTGCACGCCCACCTGATGTCCGTGGTGGTGGGGCACATGACCTTGGGACGCCTCCATCAGCGTGGGCTGGATGTGGGTCACAAACTGGGCCATCTTGCCGCAACCTTCAACTGCTGCTCCCTTTTCTAGTTATTTTTTGTTTGTTTTCTTGGCCTGGGCTTAGGTAACACTTGTTTAATTTTTCACACAGCTCTAGCTGGGGGGTGGTGGCACTTTTATATGTATCCCAGAAGTGGGAGTGGGTAGCACAAGAAACACATACACTATGGCTGACTTGCGGACGCGATGTGGACGACGGAGGACTTGGGCTCGGAGCGCGGACAACCTTCTCGCAGGAGCAATGTCAAATGACTGACTAGGAGCAGCTATCCCAGTTGGGCCTTAGATGCCACAGGACTCTCCACCCGCCGTCGCACCACCCGAACCACTTCGGCTCCAGGTCGGCTGTGTGTTCGTCGTCGTCCTGTCGGAAGAGCTTTAACCGGACCCAGTTTTATGCGCCTGGCTGATAAGAGATGCCCCGCTCCAACGGCTGATTGCGACTTTGGATGGCTGCGGATGCTGATTTAATGATGCCTTCGTGCCTGGCCACGTAGTACGCAGTGCTCTGTTTTTTATATGTGGCTGTCAACTGTGTCACGGACTCCCAATTCGTTTCGCTGGAGATTTTTTGGTCGGGGCGGCACTCTGTGTGTATTTTTAACGCAGCCAGAGGAACATGGTTCATCTATTTGTGTCAAGCACGGAGGTATGCTCCAATTTTCAAGGGCCTAACAGGTGGCAAGGAAGGCTTGCGACTGGATATTATCCTGTTGGAGAAGTAAATTGCAAATACATATTTATAGTAGTACATATAATTAGTAAAATTTAAGGAAAATGATTTTGCATATAATAATTAAGCTTTATGTATAATAAGTATTGAATCAAGTTTATTAATTTTCTGTAAGTATTATCCAAAATAGAAAACTTAATACCCAAAAATTTAAAAATATTTTGAAAATTTATAACGTTTTACATTACAACATAAAGTTTATAAATGTTTTAGATATAAACTAATCCGCAAAAGATTTATCTTTAATTTAATAGGTATTTTCTAGGTCTTATTTGGCCCCCGTTAACTTTAATTTGTAAGCCTAATATACCGACCAATTTATTTAATACCTAGTGCCAAATTTGAATTCGTTACGTTATAAACTAAAAGCTTTTACCTTACGTAGTTTACTCAGTTTTGATGAGCTTTTTCTGTAGGGTATTTATAAGAGTACATTGATTTATCAGAAAAGGGGGTGTGTCTCTTATCATACAGAGGTCAATATTATTTTCAGATATAAAATAAAATGTTGAATATTAAAAATTAAAAAAGGATAATAAAGGATAAATAAAAAAAAATGTGTTTCTTTACAATTAAAAAATATGTATAAAATGGATCTGAAATAATTTTAAATCGTTAAAAAATAAATAATAATGTCTTCAACTTTGTGGAAAATATTAAAAAAATTGAAATTGGTTTTAATCAAAGTAAATACTCTGGAAAAGCTCCACCAATAGCGCAACCGAATGTCGAGGGCATCTTCCCTTATCTCAAACTCCTGCATATACATAGGTACATATGTTTGTAGTTCGTTCGTCACCGCGATTCTGTAGCTTTGCGACTGCCAGCGCAGCGCAACAAAGTCCAATGTCCAAGTGTTGCTGCCGTACCGCATATGTCTATACCGGCGCATCGGCAACTCGTTTGGATCATTTCGCTGCCAGCCACCGACGAGTTAAGGCGACCTAGTTAAAACTTAGGAAATACGAAAATAAACCCATAGCCCAATGGCGTTCCTCAACAAGGTGAGCAAATCAGTTAATTTATACCGCGGAGAAAGTAAAAAACACAACCCAGAGATATACTTTTTGCGAGGGTTCAAAGTTCTCTTCGATTAGTGACGACAGCAACTGTTGATCGTCTGCGACTTGGGTTTATACAAACATACTTACATATATTCGAGTGGGTTCCGTTTCGTAAACACATTTGTTGTTGCCTATCTGCCAGCAATCATCTGTACTTTGCCCCCCTCGAAAAATTATTATTAGCGGCGTCTAATGGCGGCTTGTTTTCGCACTCGATTTAAATTGGAATGCTAACTTTATTGGCAGGCCTGATATAACGTTAATAAATTTTCCCTTTGTTGGCGAAATCATAATATAGGGTGGGTTTAGGATCAGGGAGAATCAGAGTCCCAAACAAAAGTATATAAGGTTATGTTGTCAATCCTTTAATCAAGTTAATCTATTTAAATCTTTCGAGTCGTTAAATAATCAGGGTTAGGTCATGATCAACTTTAGTTGGTTGGTTGAGTTCATAAATAATATTGCTAGGTATACACCTTTTTATTTTAATCAGATCAAGCCAATGTACAAATTAAAAAAATTTTAGAGTAAAAAACGGTAAAAAAACTAGGAATGGTTTGAATATTAAAAAAAAAATCTTCCTATCAACTAGCGTTTAGTTGATACTCGAATTTATCTAGGGAAATCATCATTATACCATAGTATTTTAATCAAAATTGTTTCTCAAAAGATTGAGATCTTAAGACCAATATTAATTGATTTTTTCTTTTTCAAATCCAGCTTGCTGCGCCTGCGCTGCGCCAATTGGCGTCGCAAAGCCGCGCCTACGCCGCCGTGTCGCACGTTTCCCCCAATGGCACCTCCTTCGCACTCACCGAGGATCAGCTGCAGCTGCAGGAACTGGCCCGCAAATTCACCCGCGAGGAGATCATCCCAGTGGCCGCCCAATACGACAAGAGTGGCGAGTACCCGTGGCCCATCATCAAGAAGGCCTGGGAGCTGGGCCTGATGAACAACCACATTCCCGCCGACATTGGAGGTCTGGATCTCGATGTGTTCACCACCTGCCTGTCGGCCGAGGAGCTGGCCTACGGCTGCACCGGCATCATGACCGCCCTGGAGGCCAGTGGTCTGGGCGTAAGTTGCTCTATTGATATCATCTGACGGCAATAAGTGCTTAATCCACCCTTCGTACACAGCAAACTCCTGTGATCCTGTCTGGTAACAAGGAACAGAAGAAGAAGTACCTGGGCCGCCTGCTCGAGGAGCCGCTGGTCGCCGCCTACGGTGTCACAGAGCCCGGAGCAGGATCCGATGTTTCCGGCATCAAGACGCGCGCCGAGAAGAAGGGCGATGAGTACATCATCAACGGCCAGAAGATGTGGATCACCAACGGCGGTGTGGCCAACTGGTACTTCGTGCTGGCCCGCACCAATCCGGATCCCAAATGCCCGCCCAGCAAGGCCTTCACCGGCTTCATTGTGGAGCGCGACTCGCCCGGACTTACGCCCGGTCGCAAGGAGTTGAACATGGGACAGCGCGCCTCCGACACGCGTGGCATCACCTTCGAGGATGTGCGCGTGCCCAAGGAGAATGTGCTGATTGGCGAGGGAGCCGGCTTCAAGATCGCCATGGGCACCTTCGACAAGACGCGTCCTCCAGTGGCCGCCGGAGCCGTTGGCTTGGCCCAGCGTTGTCTGGACGAGGCCCTGAAGTATGCGCTGGAGCGCAAGACCTTCGGCGTGCCCATCGCCCACCACCAGGCTGTGCAGTTCATGCTGGCTGATATGGCCATCGGTGTGGAGACTTCCCGTCTGGCGTGGCGTCTGTCCGCCTGGGAAATCGACCAGGGACGGCGCAACAGCTACTACGCCTCCATTGCCAAGTGCCATGCCGCCGATGTGGCCAACAAGATCGCCTCCGATGCCGTCCAGATCTTCGGAGGCAACGGCTTCAACAGCGAGTATCCCGTGGAGAAGCTGATGCGTGACGCCAAGATCTACCAGATCTACGAGGGCACTTCCCAGATCCAGCGCCTCATCATCTCGCGAAACATGTACGAGGTTGCCAAGGGCAACGCATAAGCCAGTGCTAGCCAGGATTCCTCATCATCATTCACCTCAACCGAAGTCATGCTCATTGTAGACACATTCACAAAGCCGATTAATAAAGTACAATAAGTAATAATTACAAGAAACATAACTTAGTGTCTATCAATTATCTATTCGAGGAATTGTTGTATTTACACAAGTTTAAAAAAGTCCTCAAGGAGTGGGTAAACAGTGATCATATTCCTCTTAACCTCTCGAGTTCCTCTGCTGATAGCCTCACTTACCCCCTAAAAAGTCTAAAGTCTAGACCATCGCAAATTATTTCGCCAGCTATCATCCTCTGATAAGATAAGCCCATTGGGGGCCCAAGTGTTTGTCCTACTTAGGTTCAGCAATTCGGCGTACTGCTATCAGGTAAACGATAAGAGGTGTACTCAGATTTGCTATATAATTGTCAAACAATAAAAAAATACTCTGGGACATACAACAAAATGAAAATGTTTTATACATGATGAGACTTGACTATTCCGCATCGTTTCCATCAGCCAGAAGCTTAAGGAGTCCTTTGTACCGCCTGCCACTTTTCCGTCTGCTCGATGTGGTCAGCATCTTGGCCTTGTCACCAAACTGCAGTTGCCAAATGGACTCAAGTGTCTCCAAGGCACCTGGCATGGAGAACACCTGCTCATCAACCGTTAGGTCCACCCGCCTGGGCAGCTGCTTTTGTTGCTCGAGCTTCTGGAGACGAGTGTCATCCAGGAGATTTGTACAATTGGTGGCCAACAGGGAGTGCAGTGGGGGTAGTTCGTCTAGCAGGTATCCCAGGGCGGTTCCACTAAGCTTAGTATTATCACTGATATCCAACCACTGCAGTTGCTTGGCTTTGGCCAGGTGCTGACTTATCTGGTACAGATGCGCATCGTTCAAGCCACAGCCTGCGAGCTCCACTCGGATGAATCGTTCGCAAGTTCCACCCTCCAGGAGAGAAACTAGTCGCTCTCCCAAAGCAAATGCACTGGCCTCGTCCAGGGGCCATCGCACATAACTGAGATTCAAATGCTCCAGGCGGCAACTATTCAGCTGATCCGTCAGTCGACGCACACTCTGCTGGGTGAGTTGATTAAAGCTGATATCAAATCGTGACAACTGGTTGAAACCCAGGTCAAAGTCCTGCAGTTCCGTCAGCTCACACTGAGCAATTTGAAGGGAAGTGAGAGCTCGACCGGCAGGACTAGCACAAAATCTACTGAGAATTCTAAGGCTGGCATTCCCCAACGGATTCTGGCTCAAGTTAAGCTCTTCCAACAGCTCTAGTTTATCCATGCCTTGGCCGCACAGCAGGGCCTCCAATCCCTGGGAGCCAATCGCATTGCATTGCAGTCGCAGGGCCTTAAGTTGGAGCAATGTGGGCAGTGACTTGGCCAACTGCTGGCATCCCTCGTTACCAATAAAGTTGCGAGAGAGATCCAAAACCGTGAGACGCGCTTGATGCAAAAGGGCTTTAAATATGGGTTCTGTTTGCTGAGCCTGCATCCACAAGCCGGAGAGCTCTAGCATCTGAGTGTTTTGCGAACGCTCCAGAAGAAGCTTCACTTTGTGGTCCACGTCTAAAGATTTAAAGATTTAAAAGAATTCTTAAGTAAAAATGGAAATCTATTCTTACTTTTCTGCACTTGATGACACATTTCTTCGTATCGCTGTGAAAGCGGTGATATTTTCCAATCCAAAATGGTGGCCATTAGCATATTTTGCTCAAGGGCTACACTAACCGCATCAGTTTCCTCATAAGCAAAGCCATCGGCTGTCTTGAGACGCAGGAGAGGTGTTAATCCAGTCAACCTAGAATTAGAATAAATATTAGATTTGATTAGATTTTAGTTTATCCATACTTACTTATTATAGCGCCTTCCGGCTTCCTCAGCCAACCAGCGAATGTTAATATCCTGCAGTTTCTTTCTTTCAATGGGGACCAGTAAAAGTTCGTCCTGCACTTTGACCTTAAAGGACACAGTGGTGGCCAAAACAGGAGTTGTTTGTACCTTAATGGGCGACGATTTGGCCGGCGAGATGAGCAACTGAATAGTGCTCGTAGTGGAATCTGGTTCAATAGTTCGCAGGCTAATAACCGAGGCGGCACCATCCTGCGAGGACTCACTGCCCAGTGGACTTTCGCTTCGGAAACGACTGAAGCCGCTGTCCATCAGCGTGGCCTGATGCTTCTTTCGACTAGGAGCAGCTGAACTGCTATGGTTGCTACTCATGCTAGAGGAGCGGGAGAGGGTAAGTTTCCGCATCTGCTTCTGACGTTGCGAGTATTCCACATCAGGTGTGGCCTGCAGCAAATCATCCTCCCAGTTCGCCGGCAGGGACAAGGCAGAGTCTTGAAGATTCTCTTTAGAGGGAAGTCTACTGAAATCTCCTGAGTTGATGCGCTTGCGTTTCCGTTCCGGACCCACATCATCAATCAACCAGTTATCCGCATCCACTTCGTCTTCGTTAAGGAAGGCGTTGCGTTTTTGCTTGCTAATATTACTGGAACTGGGAGAATCATCCTTGAGGCGATTGGGTCTTTTTAGCTGCGCCATAACACTCCTGTATTCCTTGCTGGCACTTGGCTGGGTTGAGCTGCCGGATTTCTTGCTACCGTATTCACTGCCTGAACGGTTGTGACTGAGGGATCTTCTGTTACTCTCTTGCAGGGCCTCCTCTTCATCTTCTTCCTCCGATAGGCTCCCCCGCTCTTCCCTGCTTACTCGTTTAACATTAGCATTGGTCAGAGGACGGGCATTCCGGTCACTGCAGATGCCCACCTTGGAAAGCGTGCGGAGGAGTCGCTCTCGCAGTTGGGCGTACTGTGCCTGCTCTCCATCCACCAGTTGCGCTCCCTGGCGCCATTTGTCCAGTCCAGCGATACAGGTCTCATTGTAATCCGTTCGCACAGTGGCATCCGCTCCACGGTCCAGCAGGAGCTCGGCCACATCCAGGAAACCATTGGAGCAGGCGTCAAATAGAGGAGTTATGCCATCGCAACTGGTGCCTCCTTTATCGTTGATGGCAGATGCGGCGCCCTTGTCCAGCAGCAGCTCAACAATCTCCCGAAAACCATGATTAGAGGCCTCATGCAATGGCAGCCATCCCGCGTGATCGCGCACATTGACCGTGTGGCCCTGGTCAATAAGGCGTCTGACCAGCTCCAGATTGCCAGATATGCACGCCTGGTGCAGCTGAGTCTCGCCCTTATTGTTCTTCTTGATGACTAGCGATCTGCTTCCTCGTGTGGTTCTCTGCGGACGCAGTTTCTCGCTCTCGTCCAGATCACTGGCGTCCGAGTCTGTGAGAGTGGCCAGGTCGAAGTCGTCGTCCCAATCGGGAGTATTTTGCTGCAAGGCTGCCCCGCCGGCCTCGGCATCTTCATCATCGTCTCCCAGGCTTTCTTCTTGGTCCAAATCAATGCCCTTGGCTGTGGCTTCCGCCTCCAGATTTTCCACTAGCACTTGCATATTATGCTTCAGCATCAGGCGACGCAATCTCACCATAGCAATCTTCTCGAGCTTGTCAGAGGAGCTCCCAGCCCTCTCCGCTTGGCGAAGAGCCTTTTGGTAAACATCGTGGACGGTCCAAAAGGGATGCGCCTGCTGCTCGCATATCTCGGCAATGGTGCAGAGGGTGGTAAACGCCTCCGAGGGAACGTCCTGGTTCACCTCAAACTCTTTCCACAGGTACTCCAAGGCCTTGTCGAACTGACTATTGTCGCGATAAGTCTGATAGAGACTCACGTAGATGGGCACCAGGCTCTTTCCAGTCTCCTGATTCAGTTCTGCATTCTCCAACATCTTTTGGTAATAGGTCAGGGCTTTCTCATAGTTCATCAGATGACAGCAGCCGTCGCCCAGTTTCTCGTACAGGCTCTTCAACTTGCCGTAGTCCACGGAACTGGTAAGGACCAGTTCATCTAGGGTCTGGCAGATCTTCACCACGATCCTCAGCTGCTTCTCGATGCTCCCTCGATCGTTCTCATCCGGCGTGTTCTTCTTGTAGGCCTTGGTGAGTATGTGCTTGGCGCTGGCAAAGTCGCCCGCCTTGATCAGGATCTCCGCCTTGGTGATCAGAGTCTCGCAGATCTTCTTCACCTTATTGGGCAAGCGCTTGGCCACCTCCAAAGCCATATTGCAGAAGCGAAGCGCCGAAGTTGCGTCGTTCTTTTTGCAGTTGAAGAGCAAGCTCATCGAAATGTAGCACAAGTGGGTCAGGTCCCACAGCTCGTGCGTTTTGCTGATCTTAATGGCTTTGTCGATGTACTCGATGGACTCTTGGAAAGCCTCCATGTGCTCTTTCACCACGCCGATGTTCAGGTAGCAGCGAGCTTGCATGTCGAGTTGCTCCAGTTTGGAAATCTGACCTGAAAGTCTGTAAAGTAGGGATGTTATTAAAGATAATTTTCATAATATCTAAATTAAATGTAATAAACTAAATTGGCTAATATAAGCATAAAGACGTAAAATTTACGTTAACAAGGATGCGGAAACAAAGATATTATTAAAAGAGCCTGTAAAACTCTAAACCATTTATGTACTTTTGAGAAACCCGATCTTAAAGGAATTGTGTGTCATTCCACTATAAATTTCCTAAGTTTCTATGATGGAAACCTACTCTTTGATCAGCAGGAGGCTGCGTAGGAAACTCTTCTCCGCCTGCTTGAGTTGCTCCATGGCTCCAGAGGCGGAACTATCCGCCAGATTCTGTCCATGTAGAAGATGCACGCGGCCCAGAGTGGCATATGCCCGCTGCTCCTCCACCTGGTTCTTCAATCGCTTGGCAATCTCTGAAAGAAAGGATTAAAGGGTTAGAAAAGATATTCCCCATCTGATATGCACCAACCAACTCACTCAGGTAATCGTTGATGTGATCCCTGGCGGCATCGTAGTCGCACAGCAGGGTGTACATCTCGCCCACCATCCTCTTGGCCTTGGCCGTCTCCAGCTCCTTGCCCATGGAGGCGTATATCTGGGCCTCCTGGACATATTCCCTGACCGCATCGTTGTACTTCCCCTGCTGGTTGTAGAAGTCGCCCAGCTGGTTGCAACTGATCGCCACCTGGTCTCGATTGCCGTCGCTGCGCGCCTTCTCCTTGCGCTTCAGATAGCGCTTCTCATCCATTAAACAAACACAAAAAGGACTGATAAAACAAAACAATAAATCTCACAACATTCCAAACATTTTTTTTTTTTTGCTGTTTTTTTTTTGCGATCGGCTAGAGGTGGTAACATCGGTGAAAACAGTTCTGTTAAACTTAACATTTGAGTCTGCTCAGCTACAGCTGCATTGAGTGCTTTTCGTATGGCCGTTAACAGTGCGCAAGAAATGGAGTGGAAATTGCAGGCCAAAGTTAACAGTGCGCACGAACTGGAGTGAAATAGTTAACAGTGCGCACGAACTGGAGTGAAATCGTTAACAGTGCGCTTGAATTGGAGTGGAATAGTTAACAGTGCGCATGAATTGGAGTGAAACTCTAATCGAGCTGGAGAAACGCGGATTTGAGATGGGGAAAACACTTGGTATTTATTCGATGGTATCGATTGCCAACAATTAGGGATATCGATATTTTCTTGGTTCATTTGAATTTTATGACTATCGATACCGCCGACTTTACCGCAGACTCAAACCATGTAAGAAAGCTTTAATAATAACTTTAATGTAACCCTAGCAATGCCGCGAGAAATATTACATTATTAATATTTCAAAAATAGCAGACGATGATAACAAACAAAATATTGTTTATTAGGTTACTGTTAGGTTATCTTCTATTTAAACACATATTACTATTTTGTGGAAAATTAAAAAAAGAAAACAAAAAAAGGACGGTATTATATCGGTTGAAAGTTGACACTTTCTTATTGAATTTTTTATTAAACATTTTAAATCACCCAATGGATTCATATTCAAATCGGTAGTTTTATTGTATTCGATTGGTTCATGTCTCAGAAAATTTAAATTTCAGCACTTTGGTTTTATTTCATCTACACTTCAAGCTTCTTTACCCCACGATAAACAAACACGACATTTATATTTACTTTTAACTCGTGTTTTGAGAACGGCGAAAATAGTATTCGTTTTCAATGTTTTAATACTTAATAATAAACTTATAAATCTGATTTGAAATCCTAAATAATCCAGGTAAGATTGACTATCAAATATAGTTTGTGGTTTAATGCGGTTTAGCCTTTTAAGAGTCGACACATTTAAAATTTTAACTTAGTACATGGATTACTTTAATATTTAAGAAATTCAGTGGACCGTCAATATTTATTGATATGCACATCAAATAAAGGTTCAGTTCTTAAAGATCACATTGCCATACTGAAATGTAGCACGCCAAAATTTTGTTTTATCTTAACATCTCTTAAAGCGGAAGATTTTAAACATATGTATGTGTATGTGTATTAGGGTGGTCCTCACAAAAAAAAATTAAATAAATTAACTTATTCCTAATTTGGTCTCCTTATAGACTTCTAACGTCTAAAATATTTTTTTAAGTCAAATAAGAATGTATAAAAATTTTAGAAAAGTCACAATTCTTAAAATGATGTACCACAAATGGGGTATACAATTTTTCTATGTTACGATTTGACATGGGCAAATTTTGAGTTTTGTTTTTATCAGGGACCGAAAATAATGATTATTTATTTTGAGTAAAAAATAAAAATCTCCATTTAATAATTATTTTGTAAGCGAAAAAAAATATCGCTCAGAAATAATGATTATTATGTGAGCGATATTATTTCGCTTAAAATATCACTCAAAGTGCGATTGCAGCCGTTCTGTATGGAATTTTACAACGTTTTAAATTTGTGCTGGTAGGTAGAAGCACGGAGCACATATCGAGCTAATAAAAAAATAAATTTTCTTTGTATAAACCGCATAAAAAAAAAAAACTTTTTGTATAAGAAAACATTTTCTGTGGGAATCGAACTCGTGTTTACAGCTCGTTGGACCAACACACTAACCCCCAGCCCACATGTCGGGTTGGATCTAAGTGGAATAGTGCATAACATCTTGTTAAGTCGTTTTACTAATATATAAATGACATAAAGTCCTAAGGTTGATACAACTTTTTGTATTTCTGCTTACCTCTTTGAAACTAAAAACCGCGTTTTAAAATGTTTATACAAAGAAATCACCTTCTTTTATTAACTCGATGTGTGCACCGAGGTTCTACCTGCAAGCACAAATTTAAAACGTTGTAAAATTCCATACAGAACGGCTGCAATCGCACTTTGAGTGATATTTTAAGCGAAATAATATCGCTCACATAATAATCATTATTTCTGAGCGATATTTTTTTTCGCTTACAAAATAATTATTAAATGGAGATTTTTATTTTTTCACTTATAATGATTACGGTCCCTGGTTTTTATGTTTAGTTTTAGGATCCTGATTATCGTTTCTCTCGGATTATAATAGTTTTTTCATAATTTTTTATTTAAGTTAGAAAATTCATGTGTCAGCTTCACAGTGTTGTTTTCTCGCGCCCAAATTTAAGCTGACTCTGCCGAATCAATTTGTTTAGGCTGCGATGGCATACGAGTGTTTCAACCATCAATTTATTGGACTACTTTCCCCTTTTGGAAGAGCAAGATCATGAAATGAATTTGCGGCAGATGTTTTCTGCTAGCTGCAGATATGATGATGAACAATTTTGTTTCTAAATTCAATAGTGACTTCTCTTCTTTCCAGTGAAGATCTGCTTTGTCCACATTATTAAAATCAAGGAAGAAAGAATATGCCAAATTAAACATATTGTTAGGACTAAATAATATAATACGGTATGTAAATTTCTATTAGAGTGATAAGCTACAAACATTTTACTTTGCTATTTTTTTGAAAGATCCAATGCGACCCGAATTCAAAATGTGAACAAATGTGTCACTAGAATAGATCTATTCATTGAAATCATTATGAAACAAATGATTATGACAAAAAAAACAGTGTTTTGTTACAGTTCTCTAAATTTTTTTTGTTTGCCGATTAATGATTGCCAGAAATTGAACGGTTCAACCAAAGGTTAATCAAATTTGGACAGTTTGAGACGCAGTGAAGTGGAAACGAAACCAAAACATAAAGCGAACAGTGGGCAGAAAGCTAATTTTATCGACCATAAATTGGGATTGATTTATCTGTATGGTATAGAAACCTCAAAAAAATTATCTATTTTATTGAAGCAAAAGTAAGTTTTGTAGGTCTAATAAAACGTTTAAACTAAACCCAAGTTATATTAATAGCTGGATCTTTATAAAGACATCTACTGAAAATATAAAATTATTTTTTACCCATTGCTTTGGATTGTATTTCGTGAATCTGTAAACGTAGATCGCTTACCGATTTATTATCTCACATTTATCAACACATTTTTTTGCAAAAAATTCTTATCAAGAGTCATGAAAAAAATAAAGTATTGCTTTTTAACCACTCAATCTCGATGGATGGCCTGCTAATGGCACAGCAGGTGTTTCTCAGGCCTTAAGATTCGGAATACAAATTGATAAGTTGCTGAAATTAAAGAACATTTTTGGGGAACCCAATCGAAATTCAAAACACGTTATCTCTGCAGTTCTTTGGCCCGCTTTGTCTTTGTCGCCGTGCTCGGTTTTTGTGTTAACAAGAGTTGGCCAAAAACGGGTTAACGAAAATTAATCATAGCCCCTACTTAAAGCCACGATCGAAACGCACTTGGCGACGTTTGGCGCGTTGTCAGCTTTGCCCGCCAACCAGTATCTGAAATTGAATTAATTTTTGTACATTTCGCATGGTTTTTATTTTTATTTTATTATCTAAATCCTATTTATAAGGCTTACGGATTAATAATGTATGAGTATTCTGCCATAATGCTAAACTAGTGGTTTCACATCGATCAATAACACATATTTACAAGTCCCGAAAGTGTCACACTAAGGAGAACCCCCTCAATTTTTGTTCCAATTACGGTAAACATCAAAGACACTTTTTGGCCTACTCGTTGAGTTTTTGTTTTGACCAAAATCATAGGAAAGAACAGTTTTGTAACCCCCCCCCCCCCTCGACGAAAAATTAATTAATATTTTTACTTTTATTTGGTTTTATTTTTATGGCGATTCGCCTTCAAAAATAGAAAAAAAAACCCTAAATATAAGAAAAACCACCCTAGATTTATGAAAAACTGCCTTTAGTTTAAAGGTATTTTTTCCGATTTCCAGGGCAATTCGCCTATAAGTCCAGAAAAATCGCCCTGGATTTAAAGGAAACTGGATTTAGTTTAAAGGTCTAATTTCTTATTTTTAGGGCAATTACCTTTAAAAATAGAAAAATCACCCTAGATCTACGAAAAATCGCCCTAAATGTATGACAAATTCACCCGTATTTTTAGGGCGATTCTCCCTAGATTTGTTGCCTAGTCGCCATTGACCCCCGTTTTAGGGCGATTTTCCTTGTTTTTAGGGCGATTTTACCGGAAAATTTCTATGAGTGTAGAAACCCGTTACTCAGCTAACTTTAAAACAAGAATCAACGCAAGGCATAAATGTGGGCGCTAAAAGTTAAGGATTTTAAGTCCATCGATAGGTATTGAGGAATCAAATACATTTGAGTTTAAATTTTCATTTTATCTTTAAAACTGCGAGCGCCAAAGTTTTTTGCGGTTTGTGGGCGTTAGAGTAGGCGTGGCTGTCGGCTGAAACAAACCTTCGCCGCGTAGGAATTACAATAATAGCCAAAATACAGATATTTTTCCTGTATTAATTAACCTGCAGTTAAGCTCAGCTGATATCTTATAATCCAGTTTGGTACAAGCTAAATACGTTATCATTTATTTTGGCACACAATTAAACTAATCCCTCGGATAGCCCCTCAAAACCACATGCTCTTGAGCAGCCACTCCATGTGCTTGGCCACATCCGTGTAGATGACGGGCAGGGTGAGATTGCATCGGTTGGTCATCCGCTGGCCGGCTGAGACGACGCCCCTCAGCATCCAGATGTCCCCTTCCTGGAGCATCAGCCCCCCGCCGGAGTCTCCGCTGCAGGGTCCCGATGCCAAGGCATTGCTGGCGCAGATCGTGTGCGAGGTGATGAAGCGGGCGTTCTCCGCGGACAGGTTTCCACGGCACTCCGAGTGGGTGATGATGTCCGTGTCCGTCATCTTGGCCAGCCGAGTATTCCTATTGCCCTTCTCGTCCTCGCCCCAACCGGCCACATATGACTTGTAACCCGAGGGCAGATCCAGCAGATAGTTTTCGTTCCACAAGCAGATGGGCTTGATGTAGTCATCAAAGCTGAAAGGGTTTAAAAAAATATTCGTTGTAGTTTCTTAGTTTAATTTATAATACAAGTTAAACTTACTTAGCACGCTCGGACAACTGGAGAAGTGCCAAATCCGCATCCGTATATACACTGGGATTGTACTGCTCGTGCAGCAAGAGAAGCGAAACGCCACTGGTGAATCCGGGTCCAAACAAATCCAGTGAATTCCGACCCAGCGAAACCGTAGTCCTTTCGGCCGGCAAATTGCGACTGCCGAAGCGGAAGCAATGCGCCGCCGAGATCACAGTTCTGGCCGAGATCAGGGTGGCACCGCACAGGAAGTTATACTCCTTGCCCACCTGCTCGAAGAGGGCCGTCATCCAGGGCAGCTGGCCGCGTTCCACCTCGTTGCCGCCGTGGATGAAGGGCGTCTGGATGGTCTTCTCCCGCCCGCAGATGCCGTTAAGCTGTCCAATTGTTTGGAATGGAAACGATTGTACGGGCGGGATCAGAGGCGGTACTGGTGGTCTGACTGGAATCTCCGGTTCTGGTCGCCATTGCGGCTGCGGTGGCTGCCTTGGAGGAGGCGGTGTCTGTTGTGGGCGGCTTCCTTGTGGAGGCGGTCGTTCTTCATAGACCCCGAGGTTCCTTTGAGGTGGCGGCGGTTGCTGAGGACGGGCTCTTTGAGGAGGCACCTGTTCGTCATAGTCTCTAGAAAAGTTCCTCGGAGGATCCCGCGACCATAGTGGTGGATCGGGTCGCTGGGGAAGAGCTGCCAAGGGAGTATTAGTTCGCAGAGTGCGCGACAAAGATAGCCGTATGCTAGGTGGGGGCACTGCAAGGAAAAATGTGTTACTAATTAGTATTATTTATTATATTAAAGAAATAAATATTTTAAACAAATTTTTAAAAGTAATGGGATTCATAAATAACACAAAAAAAGTTTGGAAAAAAACTTAAATGAACTCCAATTAGGTATTATTATGATTAAAGTTTTTATACCTGTTACTCGCAGAGTTTACTCGCAAGTTTAATTTAGCCGAACGCCACGCCCAATCTAACGCCCACATCTTAAAAGGTTTCGGAAAACTATAAATGCAATTTTTTTGTGTTCATTAATACGTTTTGAAATGTAGAAGAAATTTTTCAAATCGTTCAAATCATTCATTAAAAAGTTATGACCAAATAATGAAATTCGAATCAGTGCAATCAGTCGCTTTGATGCATGCATCTCCCTCGCACTTCCTTTAACTGAGTTACGGGTATCTGATAGTCGAGGTAGTCGACTATAGCGCTCTCTCTTGTTAAAAATAAAAATTATTAAATTTGTAAAAAATGGCTTTCCAGTTAAAAACTTTTTTGTTTGCAACATTTTCACACCGAAAAAAATAAACATTTACTTACGCTCCTCAGCATCGCACACGATCTCTCCGTTGAGCACAACCCTGGTAAGTTTGGGCACCACACCCCTCGTAGGGAAGTCAATTCGGTAGTTGATGGGCTCATTGTTTCTCAGGTTATAATAGAGTGAATCCTCATCTTCCAAGAAATTAAAGAGTCCCGCTGTAGGCTGAAAAAAAGACAGATGGGTCAGTTAGTAAACAATCCGAGTTCCCAGGGAGCAATTATTAATTCCGATCTACGTCATGTGGGGGGCAGATATGTAAACATAACTCAACTGGCAAAACCGAATCGCTGGCAGAAAAACTAACAACATTGACAGCTGAGCTTAGGCGGCAGATTGCTCGACGAACGCCAAACCTGTTCCACAACTTTAAGGAAAGCGGTAGAGAACTGAGCTGGGAAGCTTTCGGGTAGCTGGGGGTTTTTCCCGAGCGCCTTCCGTCTTATCAGCCATGCAATTCCCATGAGAATCAACTTGACCACTGTGAGCTCGCCAAGCTCGATAGTGGAAAATCAGACATCCAATCTGGGAGGGAGGTCAATGCTTGATAACACTGACTAATGCACCAATTTTCGAACAACTTACCGGCCGCCTTCTGCCAGGCTGTGACATTTCAATCCGCACCTCGTTTTCCACACTATTACTATCCAGAATTAGTTTCAAATGCCCAATGTACTCATTCTGGTGCCCCAGATAGCGAAAAATACCAGGACATTCGTTGTAGGGCAGGCGTTGACCGTTAATAAGGCTGATCTGCAGTAGGGTGATCAGGAAACCGAGCAGCTGCAGCTGGCACATGGCGAAGGCAGAACCTTTCCGGAACAATAAATATTTATAAAAACAAATGCGACTGCAATTTCACAGCATGCAGCTAGACGCGTTTGTTTTCCGGTCGAGAATCAGAGGTTAGACCGAACTCAGTGAGAGTCGCACGTTGAATGATTGGTATTAGCTCAGCTAATTCCCATAAGTTTCCGATCTAGCCGACTAGTCGGATCCGAGACAAAGCTTGTTGACTCTCTCAACCTGATCAGAGTTAGTTACTCGATTACAGTCATACTCTGCGGTAAGGTA
Organism: Drosophila prostipennis; assembly: GCA_037075205.1. Lineage (NCBI taxonomy): Eukaryota > Metazoa > Arthropoda > Insecta > Diptera > Drosophilidae > Drosophila > Drosophila prostipennis. The sequence goes on along the minus strand of JBAMCJ010004749.1, from coordinate 151,930 downwards.
TGTTAACAGAAATAAAGAAAATAAAATGGTGTCAATAGCCAAAATAATAATTCTTTGCAATTGGATTTCTTTCAACCACTTCAAAAAAATTAGAAAATTAAACATTTACTTTAGACTAGTTATTTTTCCATGGTTGTGGGTTCCTAAAATTATTAAATTTCAAAATGTATCAATCCCTAAAAGCCATGAATTCCCATATCATAAAAAATATTTTAATTTCCCGAGTTTTAAAAGAAGTTTATTATTTTATTTATTTAAAATCAAATAACATTCAAGTCAGTGTATATAATATGCGCATGTTTGTTTTGTCTTTGCCAATGATTAATGAATCCAGTTAGAAATACCCGCAGGGCAGTAGTCAACGCAAAGACAGTAATTCCACACTTGGATCTTCCAATTACGTGTCTGAAATGCATCTATTTATGAGGATCTCCGCCACACTCCATCTCCCATTTAGTTCCACATATTCCGGCGAACCCAGTTAATGTGCTTAGCAACATCGGTGAATACAGATGGTTTGGATAGATCGCAGGTGCGTCGCTCCTCGTCGATTTGTCCCGCGGAGGTCACTCCCCGCAAAATAAATACGTCCTGTTCCTTGAGCATCAGTGGTCCTCCTCCATCGCTGGTACAGGGACCTGCTCCCGCCCTCTTGGCGCACAGACTGCTCGGCTGCACCAGGACTTCGGCCAGCTCCAGGCGGCAACTCGATTCGATTACGATGTTCAGGTCGGTGACCTTGGCCACATCTGTGTGCCCGGTTCCTGACTCATCGGGTCCCCAGCCAGCGACATAGGTCTTGTGTCCCTGGGGCAGATCCATGCGGTTACCAGTGCTCCACAGGCAAATGGGTACTATGTAGTCGGTATATCTTTAATGTAAGAAGAATATTAATAATAAAGAAAGGAATTTTTATTATAGATTAAAAGATAACTCACCTTACAGGTGCATCCAATCTGACTAGGGCCAAATCAGCCTCGGTGAACTGCTCAATACTGAAGCTATCGTGAATGATCAACTGGGACACCCCGCGAAATTCTCCCGGGGACTGAATGGCCAGGCTGTTTCGACCCAGGGAGACGGCCAGGCGATCGGCAGGCAAATTCCTTCCAGGGACTTGAAAGCAGTGGGCCGCCGAGAGAACGGAGGAAGTGGAGATCAATGATCCACCGCAGATGAAGCGGGGTCCGTTGCTCTCCCGCCGCTCGAAGATGGCCACCAACCAGGGAAGTTGACCGCGATCTAAGCTCCTGCCGTTGAAAATTAGAGGCGTCGTACTGGCCCTTTCACGCCCGCAGGGAATCTCATTGGATGGGGCGCTCTGCTGGGGAACTAGCACTTCCGGACTCCTGATCATCGGCTGAGAATCACCCACTCGATTCGGATTTCTTACCGTCTGCGGGGGGGTAGTTACGCGATTAACAGTACCCTGATTCGTTGAGGTCTGCGGAGGGGCAGTAGCCCATCCTGAGTTCGGGAACGCCTGCAGGGAGTCATTACCTCTCCAAGTATTCTCTCCAGCACTCGGAATCCTTGGTTCAGTGGACTCGGTATCCCCAAAGTCAATGGGAGTGTTCTGTGGTTGCTCCTCTGGTCGCCAAGGTTGAACAGGTCTTATTGGCACAGGTTGAGGTTGATTGATCTCGTAAGTACCAAAGGTTTCCCAAGAGATTCGCAGAGTTATGCCCGTTCTTGGCTTGGGATCTGGAAATCAAAAGGACTAGATTCGGATCTATTTATCTAAGACCTATATCCACTCACATGCTGGGCCTCCGCAAAGCTCAATGCCATTCACTTCCATGCTAGTGATCCTGGGCGGAATTGTGGGAATCGGAAAATCGACGCGGTATCGAATTGGTAAGCCATTGCGAAGATTGCTGTGGACCTGGTTGTCATCATCTATCATAGCAATACTGCCAACGTAGTCCTAAAATAAAGATAAATATTAAATTGTAAACCTTTTTAAAACACCATATTATTAAAATTGTAAGCCAGCCATTTGCATTTTTGTTGTTGTTTAGAGAACTATTAAATCTTATAGTATTATCGATATTAAGTAATAAAACGGCTACCTCTTTCTCCCTGAGACTTGTTTACAGCGATCGCTGTTGACTTTTTTGCTTTTGCAAAAGCAATTGTCATTGCCGCATGGGAAAAGCACAACCGCAAACAATCAAAGTGATAAGAGCTCCAGCTGCAATTCACTAGAACTGAGAATTTCCCAGCAAAAGATGCAATTCTCACCGTAAATTCGTGATATCCCGGCTGGGAGAACTGAAGGATCATTGTGTGGTTATTGACCATAGGATGACGCACTTTCACCAGACCGATGAACTGCCCTTGATACCCCTGATACTCGAAACGCGGCGAACAGCCATTCTGGGGCACCTGGCCAAGAATCGAATTAATCCGGGAAACCAGGAGAAGAGCGGTCACCAGCTGTAGCGGACTCATTGCAACTGCGTAAGTGCTGAACTTTTCCAATCTATTTTATTGAGAAAATAGTCACTCGTACGTACACTCAAGAACCTCACTCGATGAGCGAAGCCTCTCTAAGCTATAGTTTATGCATAACGTCAGGGGCTCTTCCCACATTGCGGGTTTTTATTATACCTCTTTGTAGCTCTACTCTTGAGCGGCAATTTCACTTCCACATTTTAAGCTCATTTATGCAAAAAATCTATTCTTTCCGCGTCAGGTAAGTTATTTGCAAAGCAAAAAGAAAACAAGATAGGAAGCTAGCCGGAGCTTATATACCCTTGCAGATCATTATACCCTTGCAGAGGGTATTATGATTTCAGTCAGAAGTTTGCAACGCAGTGAAGGAGACGTTTCCGACCTAGACGAGTCGATCTAGCCATGTCCGTCTGTCCGTCCGTCTGTCCGTCTGTCTGTCCGTTTCTACGCAAACTAGTCTCTCAGTTTTAAAGCTATCGGGCTAAAACTTTCCCAAAAGTCTTCTATCTATTGCAGGTAGTATATAAGTCGGAACGAGCCAGATCGGACAACTATATCATATAGCTCCCATAGGAATAATCGGGAAAAAAAACGTAAACAAATTATATTTTGGGTGTTTTTGAAACTAGAACCTTCTACTTTTGAAAATGCCATTTTTTATCTAATTCTGAATTTCGAAAAAAATTTTTTCAAAATCGGACGACTGTATCATATAGCTGCCATAGGAACGATCGGAAAATTAGTGATTAATGGGAATGATCTGCAAGGGTATATAAGCTTCGGCTTCCTTTCTTGTTCCTATTAAATTAAAAATTACAATATGTTACGTTACTCGTAGAGTAAAAGGGTATATTGTATTCGTGCAAAAGTATGTAAGAGGTAGAAGGAAGCTTTTTATATATATTCTTGATCAGGATCACTAGCCGAGTCGATCTAGCCATGTCCGTCTGTCCGTCCGTATGAACGCTGAGATCTCGGAAACTATAAAAGCTAGAAAGTTGGGATTACCAACAGATAGTCTTGGGCTTCATACGCAGGGCAAATTTATTTCAGCTGAGCACCACGCCCACAATCGCCCACAATCGCCCACGAACGATACTAAAATGTGTCTGGCAGCCCACATTTTTAAAGAAGTATAAATGCAATTTTGTTGTGTTTAGTTATACCTATCGAAATGTAGAAGAAATTTTTCAAATCGGATTATTCATTTAAAAGTTATGCCCGATCAAAGTTTATATCTCCATCTCCCTCGCACTCCCTTTAGCTGAGTAACGGGTATCTGATAGTCGGGGCACCCGACTACAGCGTTCTCTCTAGTTTTATTTTGTAATTAGCTATACAATATAGTCGACCGATTATTGTTAAATTTAATTCGAAATTCTGAAATCTTAAAAAAAAGTCATATCCCAGAGTAGAAGAAAGAACAAAGCCAACGAGTCTATAATTAGGGTGTATAAGGGTATAAAAATGTAGAAATGTATATTCCAGAATTTTCCCTTAATTTTGCGATCGTTCCTAAAAATTTAAATTCGAAATTCAGAATTTTTAAAAAATGTTATTTCCAAGCAATGTAGACTAAATGTTCATGTTTTTTTTTATTTTTCCCAATGATTAATAAAATGTATCTCTTTATAAGGATTTCAGAATTTTTAAAAAATGTTATTTCCAAGCAATGTAGACTAAATGTTCATGTTTTTTTTTATTTTTCCCAATGATTAATACAATTTATCTCTTTATAAGGATCACTGGCACACTCCACTTATTTCCACATATTCTGGCGAACCCAGTTAATGTGCTTAGCAACGTCGGTGAATACAGATGGTTTGGATAGATCACAGGTGCGTCGCTCCTCGTCGATTTGTCCCGCGGAGGTCACTCCCCGAAGCACCCAAACGTCCTGATCCTTGAGCATCAGTGGTCCACCTCCATCGCTGGTACAGGGTCCTGCTCCCGCCCTCTTGGCACACAGGCTGCTCGGCTGCACCAGCACTTCGGCCAGTTCCAGGCGGCAGCTCGATTCGATTACGATGTTCAGGTCGGTGACCTTGGCCACATCTGTGTGCCCGGTTCCCGACTCATCGGGTCCCCAGCCAGCCACATAGGTCGTGTGTCCCTGGGGCAGATCCATGCGACTGCCTGTGCTCCACAGGCAAATGGGTATTACGTAGTCGTAATATCTGTAAAACATATATTTTTAAAATGTTTATTATTTTAAAATCTTACAGACTCACCCCACCGGTGCATCCAACTTAAGCAGTGCCAAATCGGCCTCAGTGAACTGCTCGAACTTGAAGTTTTCGTGAATGATCAACTCGGAGACCCCGCGATCATCTCCGCGGGAGTGAAGAGCCAGGCTGTTTCGACCCAGGGAGACGGCCAGGCGATCGGCAGTCAATTCCTTTCTAGGAATTCGAAAACAGTGGGCCGCCGAGAGAACTGAGGAAGTGGAGATCAGTGATCCACCACAGATGAAGCGGGGTCCGTTGCTCTCCCGCCGCTCGAAGATGGCCACCAACCAGGGGAGTTGACCTCGTTCTATACTGTTTCCCTGGAATATTAGTGGCGTCGTACTGGTCCTCTCACGTCGCACACGTCCGCAGGGGTACTCTTCGAATGGGTCGATTTGGGGAACCAGATTTCTGATCGTCGGTTGAGGATCGGCAGCACCATCCGGACTCCTTATCGTCAGCTGGGGGGCAGTATCAATTTCGCTCCATGTATCCTCTCCAGAACTCGTACTAATCGTTGGATAACTCTCACTAAAGTAGTTGGTTCCGTTTTGTGGTTCCTCCGATGCCGGTTTTGTTGCCGCAGGCACTGGTGAAATTATATTTTCCCAAGAGTACCGCAGAGTTATTTCTGCACTTGGCTTGGGGTCTGAAAATCGGGATGACATACAGATCAAACTATTTAAGACTATATGCACTCACATTCTTCGCCAATGCAAATCTCATTGCCATTCACTCGTATGCTAGTGATCCTGGGTGGCATTGTGGGGATCGGGAAATCGACACGGTATCGTATTGGTAAGTCCTGCCGAAGATTACTCTCGTTCTTGTCTTCATCATCCACCAAAGAAATTTTGCCACGAGAGTTCTAAAAATAAAGGGGATTTAAATATTTTAAACAGTTGTTGTTATGTTTGCACAATGCTATACATTTTTATTGCTTGACTGCACAACAAAATTGAATTTTTTAAAAAGTGCAGGTGCAAACGGTTCTTTATTTTATTGATGCGCCTGTTAATAAATTGCTTAGATGACATTCTAAAGATTTGCATTTACGGCTTTATTATATTTGAAGTCAATCAAAAGTTATGAATCATAACTTATGATCATTTAAGAAATTTGTTCACCCGATAAGATTATAAGGATATGCTTATGTACACTCTTGAGCAATGTTATTATTGAAAAATTTAATGTTTCCCTTTCAAATTTGTTTACTGTTGTCTCAGAAGCATTTGAATATAACGAATATATGCAAAATCTGACCTTAAAGTCGTGAAATCCCGGCTGGGAAAACTTAAGGACCAACGATTGGTATTTAACAAACGGATGAATCACTTTCACTATGCCAATGTACTGCCCTTGGTATTCCAGGTTCTCCATAAACCAAGGACACCTAATCAAGGGAATCGATTTAATCCGAGATACCAACAGGAGAGCGGTCATCAGTTGTAGCGGACTCATTGCAACTGCGAAAGTTCTGAGCTTTAGCCATCTATTTTGTTGAGAAAAAGTCACTCGTTGTAATACTCAAGAACCTCACTCGATGAGCGAATAGATTTGTTTAATCTCTAAACTGTTGCTTACTCTTCATCATATCATAATATCACTTTAATATTTTTAGCTCAGTTATGCAAAACATTTCATTCTTCCCGTGTCTGGAATTCCATTTGTACATCGAGTTGATAGGTCATTTACATTTTAATGAATTACTACGACTGAATCATCTCAATCATCTCTGCTATTTGTCAATAAAAGCTGTAAAGAATACAACGAAATGAATGACGAATGAGTTATTATATAACAACGGGATTGATCAGCTATCATGGGAAATTTCGGAAAATCTTTGAATTGATGATACTATACACTAATAACAATGATAACTGCTTGAAAATATTATTTTTATTTGGCTGGTCTTAGTCTATTAAGTGCCGAAGATGTCCTGTATAAGTGCAGTGTGTATCGTTGCTAATAATAAATATATATATTTCATCTCCTATTTGCCGGTGGGGATACTCTCACGATAATCTTTGATAATGTCTTCCAGCTGTCTTTCCACTTCTAGCCGCTCCTCTGAATATTCCTGTAGAGTTTTCACCAAACACTGGTTGCTTTGCCTTTGGTTGTCCTCCAACTGATTAGACTCAATCCACAGGCTATGAAGGTCCTGTGGAGCATCCTGAAGGCCATCGATAGCTCTTCTAATGTCCTTGCGGCATATTTTGGCCTTGATACTGGGACACCTTTCAGTGGCTTCGATCAGCTGTCTTGAAGGTATTTGCAAGCCATCGAGTGACTTTTTCAAGTCCAGATTAAATTGAATCTGAGCCCAGAGAAAGTCACCAACACAATTGCGCAATCGAAGGACATAGCGATTGTTAAACTTCTCGGTGATAGAAACAGCTTCGGCTGTTCTAAGACCATCAGTGGACTCCCCCACCTTCTGAACTTTGGCTGCAGCCCAGAATTTCCATTCCTCCTGGTGTTTAAGTTTCGAAACTAAATCCGCCTGCTGTCCCTTGATTTTTCCGAGACTTTCTCCCAACGGAGAAATGCCCAGACTCAAGCCAGTTAGAACTGAAAGTGCCTCCAGCAGACCCTGTTCCCTTTTCTTCTTTCGAGTGCTGGGTAAATCCGATAGTATTTCCTTTGCTGAATCATCCAGGTACTCCCTGTATTGAGCAATTGCAGCCTCATTCTCGTTCTGCAAGTTGTTAGTTGGATTCAGAAGCAAAACTCCATTATCGTTTAAATATTCCGGATCGGTGGGTAATATTCCTTCGGAGGTGAGAACATTCGCCAGGACTGCGCCATCCCTAGTGAAGATCGCCGACAGGAAGAGCAGCCAGATGGTCCGCTGCATCTTTCCACCAACCTCCTCAGAGGCTTCAAATCGTTCTGACTTTATAGATTCAGCTCATTGGGTATTTTAATATGCAGCACGCTTTGGCAAACATTTACTCAGCTGATGCCAATCAGTGAGCAGTCAGCACGTGGTGATATATGTTTATATATTACGCCATATAACTGTCTGCTGGGCATGCACTGCAAAAAGCTAACTAGATTCTATGATAGGGACATAAGAAACTATTCACAAATTCAGTTGTACGAATATATTTAAACTTTTTTGAAATATTTTCAAATAAACGAGATATGTAGCTATTTCCAAATCTGTTCTACTGTGGCTCTATGTTTAGTTATATTCGCTTTAAATATTTAAGAGTAAAAAAACAATGTAAAATAATAATAATTAGTTATAGTTCAATTTAAGAGCACTTATCATAATTTATACTTTCTGTGTAGCGATCAGCATTCAGAGAATCAACTGAATTGTAAATCATTTCAAGCTCCTATGTTTATTTCATTTTTTATTTAATTTTTATAAGCGGTTAGGAACAACGTTTCATACAAGCTGGATATTTTTTTTCTTTTGCTCACTAATCATCCATCAAAGCTAGCAAAATAATTGAAACATGCGAGCTTCAAACTCGTTTTGCCAAAAATCCCCAGACAATGGAATACAAATGCTTTGGCTTAAGGGTTCTTTAATCTAGTTGTAAACAAAGCATTTGAACAGCTCAGCGGATATTGTCGTTTATCCAGTCCATATGCTTCGAAAGATCGCAGTAGAGTACGTACTGTTCCAGCTGGCACTTGTCGACCGGTCCGCGTTCCCCGAGCGAAACAATGCCCCGGAGTAGCCATCGATCGCCCTGCTTGACCATCAGTCCGCCGCCGGAGTCGCCGACACAGGGTCCGGATCCATCGCGGTTGCCCGCGCACAGAGTTCGCTCCGAGACCACCATCGGTATCCTCCAGGTGCTGGCACAGACCGTGGGACTGGCGATGTCCGCCTCCACCACCCGGGGATATTGCGTGCTACCCTTGTTCTTAGTGTCGTCATCTCTGCCCCATCCCGCAATGAAGCCGGAGGTGCTCACCGTGTTGCTCGCCTCTGCCGTCCACAAGCAAATGGGCGCAATAATATCATTGAACCTGCAAGTTAATTTGAAAGTTAGATTCCGGTTGTATATCACAGTTTATGAGTAATAAATTATCACGTACATATCACCTTAATATTATCATACCAAAACAAGACAGAACGATATAGTCAAATGCCCCGACTATCAGATACCCTTTACTCAGCTAAAAGCTGCTAAGCGGCAATGCTCATTACTTTTCAATAATTGATTTGATTTTGGATGGGTAGATAGAGAAATATAGTTATACAGCAAGATAGACAGACTATCGACTCCTGATCAAGAATTTAAATACTTTATAGGTTCGGAAATGCCTCCTTCTCATACTTTTCCCCAAATACAATAAACCCCTTATAACTCTACGAGCTTTAGGTTTTATGGTTATGTTCAGGAATCAAATATGTTCATAATCGTTGAGCTATATAATAAAGGCTATCTAATAGAAACTAAATGCTTTATTTCATTGGATTTTTGGATAACTGAATGATTTTGTCACTATGTTCATTTTCGGATTCTGGTTATAATAAAAGTACGAGTATGTTGCTCTTAATATAATTTCTTATAACTACTCACTTGACTGGCCGATCAATGGTGATGAGGGCAACATCCGCATCGGGATACGTGCGGGTGCTGAATTCTGGGTGCCAGAGCAGTCGCATCACATTCCGCGTCTCGGCCCCTTCCTCTCCGTAGTTATCCAGATCATAGCGCCCCAGTCCGATGACCACGCTGTCCTCCGACATCCGGTACACACAGTGGGCGGCACTGACGACGATGCTAGCGGAGACCAGGGAACCGCCGCACCTGAAGTTCAGGGAACGCGACACCTTGTGATAGAGGGCTGCTAGCCAGGGATACTGACCCCGTGGATACTCGGTGCCCCGTACGATAAACGGAATTAGGCTGCCCTCCCTGCCGCAGGTTATTGGTGACGCAGGGGATCGCGGATCCAATCTTTGGGGTGGCGCCACCGGCGGAGGATTGGTTGCAACCGTTGGTGATGGAGGTGGCCCAAAAGTCACCAGTTGTCTGGGTTCTGGAGGCTGCCAGAATGTCGGCGCTGAGGTGGTAAACTGAGGTTGCCTGAAGGAAGGTCGTCCTATCGGTGGATGTCCGCCAGGTCTGCGTAAAACCAGGGAACACATCTCTGCCGCCAGAAGAGGGAAATTGTACGGTTTGCACACCCACATCGAAGTCGTCTCTGGGAAAGGATTGGAAAACGGGGGAAGGAAACGGCTGATTCAGGATCTTCCCATAGAAGCGATTGAAGTAGCTAACGGATCGCCCACCAGCGTCTGAAATACAGCTCAAAATTGTTTAGATGGAATCAAAATAATATAATCGTACTCACTTTCGCTGGCCGAGCACAGCAGCTGATCGTTGTACGATAGTCTGGTCAATTTGGGTGGACTCGCTCTGAAGGCGATGCGGAACTTAAAGGGTCCCCTGCCCAAGCGAATCGCATCGTCATCCGGGTACGGGTTCAGGCCACCCACTGTTGAGGCCTGTGGAATGCGAGAGGTCGGTTGTTATTCCAGTAAACAGATCGTCGATCATCTCATACATCATAATTTCCCTCTTGCCAGAAACGCGCATCGATGCGATTGCTGCCCGGCGTTAAAGAGGGCAGCGTAATCTCGCCCTGGAGACCCTCGAAGGCATCGTTGATATAGCGGAAGTAGTTGGGACAGGAGTTCTCCGGCACAAACTGTCCACCGGTCGAGACGATTAGCAATACAACTACGACCAACTCCAGACCCATACCTCTTTGGAATCTTGTATTGGATAGAAGCTCTCGGTTCCGCACGCGACAGCCGACGGTGGGTAAATAAAACTGATTGCTCATATCGAATATCACCTACGAATATCGCTCCCATCGAATCTCGACGGGTTGTTGAGTCATTGAGCGTCGTCTGGGAGCAAACTGGAAATTCCGCATCGTGCTGAGCCAATAAGGCACGGATTACAGCCAAAACGTTTGAGAATAAATCTGCTACTCTTGAATACTTTTCACTTTAAAAAGTCTTAAGCTCTGGAACATTTAGGAAATACTGTTAATTTTCATGTAAATATTTTACAGATTTTGTCTTAATCCCCTACTTAAACAAAAATCTATGTAGTGTTTTAATAGAAACTAACTTCTATAATTCTCGTTAAACTTTAGAACTTTAGATACCTACCTTGTAATTCATAAATAAAATACTTAATGTACTATTTGAGGGTAGAGCATCTTCAGGCCTGAATAAGAAGCTCTGGAACTAGATATACACTCATCTCTGTTTTGAGTGAATAATAATAACAAACATGGGAGATTCTGTCTAAGTAAAAAACATCTCGTCAGTTTTTATCTTTGTTTGCTCAGACACGATCTGATCTCCAACTATTAAACATCGATTCTCCCGAAGCTAGCATACTTAGTTTCCCCATCAATTGGGAATCACAGATCGCTGATTGAAGGGATTACTTTTAAATTACTTATAAAGGGTAAAGTCTCACTTTACTCACAACTAATTTTCTTGCTTACTCTTGAGTAAAAATTCTTATCTAACAAGTAACTCTTAGATGAACTCTCTTTCGACGTAATCAAATGAGGTGCACTCTTTAAAATGTTATCAATAAGTATAAACATCAAAAGTTTAAGGGTAGGTGCAACTTTAAACAATTCGTATCACTATTGACCGGTTTTAAAAATGGAAATTACAGATTGTAGTTGTAAACAGCAGGGTTTATTCAAGATTTCTTACAGAAAGGTTTTAATTCCGTTTTCACAAACATTTTGGTTCACTTGTTAATTTCGAATTATTCTAACACCGAATGGATCTCCTCACACCACCATATAGATCAGGGATCTCATGAATATGATATTCCATGAAATGGTATCCAAATCCAAGCTCACCTGATCTGCTTCAAGGGCAGTGAAGACCACCTCCCACGAGATGCTATTCAATCCTCCTTGAGGCTCGAGGGGCGGTGAAAATGTAGCTAATGTAGGCTCCAGTGATCTCCTTGTAGAACATACCCCCCCAACACAAATAACTATTTAAAATATATTCCCTTTCCCCCCCAAAACTCCCCCCCCTTTCCCCCCCCAAAACAACTCTCCTCCCATCTCTTTCCCCTTTCTTTCCTTTCCTCTCTACATGTTCTGGACGACTGGAAGAAGTCGCTGCTTTAAACTGAGCTCGCAAACGGTATTGAAACAGACATACAGACGGACAGACGGACATGGCTATATCGACTCCCCTATTGATCCTGATCAAGAATATATAATTTATGGGGTCGGAAACGTCTCCTTCACTGCGTTACAAACTTCTGACCAAAATTATAATACCCTCTGCAAGGGTATAAAAATTAAGGACGTGAAAAACGTACCAAACACTCATACAAATTTTAAAACATTTTTTAAAAAACTTAATTTTTTCAATCAAGAAAGAAACCCTCTTAAAACAAGAATTTCATCTGTTGTTTTAAGAAATATTTTTACTTGTTCTAAGGTTCTAAATTCCTGTTAAGGTCGCCTTTGGCAAAAATTAAATAAATATTTTTTTTTGATTGTACGGAAATTCAGAGGATTTTTTCTTGAAATATGCTTTGACAACAAATATCTTATTTCCGAACCAATAAGAAATTCTCTTCTCTTTAGTAAATTTTGTTTTTTGCCGCCTTTTTTCACTCAGATCTGTGGCTGCCTCTTCTCTTATAAATCGCATTTCAGTCAGATACGATTTTCGCATTTGCGAAGAAAAGTTTTTTTTAGAGGCGCTATCGAGTGAGGCATGGAAAACTTTTAATAATATAATGCAAGGTGGTTTATGTGAATGTCTATTGAAAATGATGTTTGTGGGGCGCCGTAAGTAGCGACAACGCATTTGGCCCCAAACTTTTCTCAACAAAACAAAAAGAAGCCAGGGGATTGGGAGAGGACCTCCTAACTTCACGACACCCGCCACTCATTTCTGGCTGCATTGTGGCCGCCGGTTCCCCAATTTCCCCAACTGCCTGACGGCAACTTTTATAATCAGTTCCAAGTTTGTTAAGCTTTGTAATAATTTGTTGAGATTTGGCGCGAAATTTTGGCTGCTTTTTCGATTTCTTTTCTTTTTTTTTGAGCAAACAAATTTGTTGTGAATTTTTGTGACGGGAACGGGGGGCTCAAGTTGGCCAACTTAGCGGAGGCACTTTGACATCGCATCGGAAGTTGGAAGGCGGTGCAGGCATTTCCGCCCGCGTCAATAATCGGATGCCAAGTGGGAAGGTAACAGTGCGTTTGACTGCACTTGAAGTCAGCGCCAATTGAGCGGCCTAATTGGAGCGGTCCCTGTTCGGGCGCCACTTCAACGTGATGGATTTGCTAGGCCGAGCAAATCACGTCGTATCAAATTAGGCTTCATGAACAGGAACTCTTGAACAACGGTCAAAACAGCTTAAAATAACGTATACAATGTGGATAAAACATATAGGTTTATGCTTTACTTCTTAAAAAAGATTACGGAAATTAGGTGTAATAATACATTTTACAATTAGTCAAATAAAAAATAAAATTTGAAAAATTAAAAACAATTTTTAAAATTCAATTCGTGTTACATTTTAGAAGACGGACTTTATACACCATAAAAACTAATTTAAAAACAAATAACTCCGAGGATTATTTATAGCGTTTATTCTGGAAATTTACTTAACTCATGATTTTTTTATACATTTTAAATTTTTTTAAATTTAATTTAGATGCTGTTGGTATGCAATAGATGAAATTCTATGTCCTGCGGATTACCTTAAAGTTGTCACAGGTGCATATGCCGCGGAAGCGACTAAAGACGAACACAAGTGGTTCGCCACAGGACTTGAGCAGCTGAATTTTCTGGGCATGCAAAAAGCCATTGCGAACAGAGCATTGCAGCTCGTCGTCCCACGAGTTCTCGGCCGACTCCTCCACGTGGAGCGTGTGGAAGACATTGAGCAGCTGCAGCGATCGAGCCATTTTAGAGGTGCGAACTAGGGCTAGCAACTGGATGTAGGGACGGAACTTGATCCAGCGCTGACAGTCCTCGATGTCCACTTCGGTGCCCAGATCGAGAATCATTAGCTTGCAGTCGTGGTCATGGATGGCCTTCAGTATGTCCCGTTCCATGGGCCCCTTGAAGCACTTCTGCAGCTCTTCGGTGAGGGTGAAGCCCAGTTCGTGGCTGGGCGTCTGCATGGTCCAGGGATATCGGCGATTGGCAAAGTCGTAGGCCAGCTTCTGCCGGCGTTCATGCTCCGTTCTCAGGTACTCCACCTCCTGGTCGACGGGCCTTATGGCCTGGGATCCGCGGCGCAGGAAGTCACCCTCGGCCGGAGCCTTTCGCTCCTCCACCTCCTTGTTCAATGCGTTCGCCGCCTCCTCCTCCTCCAGCTCCTGGCGCCGGGCTCCTTGGCAACAGCGCAACTCGTGCGGCGGCATATAGAAGGGATAGCCCACCTGGGCCAGAAAGGTATGCCACTCCAGGCGGTTGAAGGGGTCGCTGGGCACAAAGTTCTCATCTGCCTTGCTCTCGATGCGACACGGATTCTCGTCCAGGATCAACGGCCATAGCACATCGAAAAAGGAGCCGCCCAGCGTTATCGCCCTTTCGGAGGTATTCTTGGAGGGAACTGGGTGCTCGCTCATTTTGGCTACTTGGAATTTCTGTTCTTTTAATTTTGTGTCAATGGGGGGGGTTTTCTTTAGAGTGACACAAATATAACAGGCTATTTTCCAGTTTAGACCTAAATAAACCTAAAGAAATTTGGTTGATATCTCAAAGAGAGGAAGGATCTCTGTAAAATATTTTAAGGCACTAAAATTGTTTTTCTCAACCACCCCATCAAATTGAAGAAAGGTGAATAGTACTACTAAAACACCCATAACTTTTATTTCAATTAAAATACAATGAGAGTTAAATATCAAAAATATATGGAATGGCAGCTAAGTTTTTTATTGGCGCTTATTGACTCAATAAATTGATGTCCAAAGATAGTTTAATATAATAAAAAAATCTGTTGTGCAGTGCTGTTTATTTAAATTATCCCATCAAAACTGTGGGCCACAGAATTTAGTGCTTTGAGTCTGGCGAAAAAAAATTGGACAGCACAGGAATCCCTAGAATCTGTCTAAATTTTATAGTTCTCAAGATATCAGCGTTTATACGGTCAGACCAAAAAGGTAGGCTTAAAAAGCATCCCTAGCTCCATAAGAGCCCTCATTCCATTTTGTTATCAGCAAATAAATCAGCCACTGCCACGCCCTCCAATAACAAAGTCCTCCCCTTTTTTCTATACACAAACTTGTTTGTTTTGTACTTGGGCCTCAATTTATGCGCACTCACAGGCAATAACGGTAAGCAAGTATTCGCATTCGGGCATCAGGAATCAGAAATCGGGAATCGGCAACAACAATTTGCGTAAATTTTATGACATTCCACGCCGTATATTTAAGGTAGCCGACGATCGCCATCATTTTATGAGCCGAAACAGCGAGGTGAAATCCGGATTTTATGAAGGAATAGGAATGCAGGCGCAACAAGATGGCCACGATTTTCATTATGCTCCAGCCCGTATATTAGTTTTAGTGGGCGGGGCAAATCTGGGGGGCCGATGCGATGGCTGTGACAACGGCGACGAGTTTTCGGGCTCATTAGCTTTTATGGGTTTTGATTTTATTGCCGACGGCGGCGGAGCTTTAATTTCGAACACGAAATGTTGCCTATCGCAGGGCGCTTCCGCATGTGAGCAATAAATTTTCATAAATCAATTGTGCGTGCCACGTTGAACACAGTCAGCAGACTAACCTAAAAAGCCAAATCCCGCAAAAGGTTTGAATTAAGATTTATTTCCGAGCACCTTAAACCGAGTGACGAATGCCTATTTTACGCATCGATGTTTAACAAGTTATTGCAAATTTGATTTGAACCCAGGATTTTAATTTCAGCTGGAAGATTTATGGCATCTGGCTTGCCAGCTGCTATGCGAAGTGAAATTTTAAGCTGCCTTTGGCGGGAAAAAACCAAACTTTAAGTGACCCAAAGCTCAGGACGCAATGTTTGCTCTGCTCTTATTTTGTTTTTTTTTTTTTTTGTTTCATCTATTAAAACGCGACAACTTTTTGCTGCTTGTGGGGTCACAAAACAAGTTGTTATATATATGCGTGATGTATATAAAAATTTATGTGTATATTTATTGTATTTTATTGGGGCACTTAAGCGACAGACTGCGGGAGAATACCGCGAGAGCAAAAACCCAAAGAAAAAGCGGAGAAAGCTGTATAAAAATAAGCCAAGAAAATGCCAGGCCAAAGAAAAACTGAAACAAGTAAGGACAACTGAGACGCTTATTGACATAAAAGCCAATCATTTTCAAATGGCTTTAAGCATTCGACAAATGGAGGAGCAGCCCCGCAACATCAAACGGAAAGAAATAAACAAAACTCGAGCGTAAAAGTAGAGTCGTATATTTTTTTGGTTATGCATTTCAGCTGGCACACCGCAGCACAAAAAAACCCACAGAAACTTCCAGTGGATGCACTTTGAACCCGCTTGCGGTTCGAGGTTTTCTACATAAATAATCACTTTACCGAATTTTCAAAACATAAAAAAGCTCCGCGGAACTGGACTTTTTTCAAGGAGAATACTTAAATATTAGCGAAACTTTAAGGAGTACGCAAAGTTTCCACTGCCAGACCATTGAATATCCATCAAATTATCAATGGAGCGAAACAAATTTGATTGATGTAGTGCTGTTCAGCCATCAATCATCCAAAGATTTCGGTGCACTCTCGGCTCTTCTCAGTGCAAGCTGATAAATCGCAGCACAAAAAATGGCATACAGCCCACTTACTCGAAAATACAGTCATGTGAAAAATAATAGGGACCCCTGCAGCAAAAATGTTCCAGCTTACATATCTCCATAAAGAGACAAGACTGAACGCTATAGTCGGAGCTAAAGGGAGTGCGAGGGAGATGGAGATATAAAACTTTGATCGGCCAATCTTCTAGCTTTTATAATTATTTTAAGTTATCATCCGGACGGACAGACGAACATGG
The DNA here is from genome assembly GCA_037075205.1 of Drosophila prostipennis. Classification (NCBI taxonomy): domain Eukaryota; kingdom Metazoa; phylum Arthropoda; class Insecta; order Diptera; family Drosophilidae; genus Drosophila; species Drosophila prostipennis. The sequence goes on along the minus strand of JBAMCJ010004749.1, from coordinate 135,211 downwards.
CTATATCGACTCGGCTACACTCAAAAAATTAATCGCCCTGAATTTTAGAAAATCGTCTATGGATTTGCTTCATCTGCGATTTTTTTCTTTAAAATAAAAAAATTTCTACAGGTAAAGAAAGTTTTCTTCAAATTAATCAAATTTTTTTAATTTAAGAAATTTTTCAGAAATATAGAAAAAAATCGCCAGTAAAGCAAATCCATAGGCGATTTTCTAAAAAAATTTTTGGAGTGTAGTGACCCTGATAAAGAATATATTTACTTTATAAGGCGATTAGATACGTTGATATAGCGAAAGTAGTTGGGACAGGAGTTCTCCGGCACAAACTGTCCACCGATCGAGACGATTAGCAACATAACTACGACCAACTCCAGACCCATACCTCTTTGGAATCTTGTATTGGATAGAAGCTCTCGGTTCCGCACGCGACAGCCGACGGTGGGTAAATAAAACTGATTGCTCATATCGAATATCACCTACGAATATCGCTCCCATCAAATCTCGACGGGTTGTTGAGTCATTGAGCGTCGTCTGGGAGCAAACTGGAAATTCCGCATCGTGCTGAGCACGGCTTACAGCCTAACATTTGAGAATAAATCTGCCGACACTTGAATACTTTTCACTTTAAAAAGTCTTAAGCCGTGGAATATTTGGGAAATACTGTTAATTTTCATGTAAATATTTTACAGATTTTGGCTTAATTATGATAATAATAAACATGGGCGATTCTGTTTTTATCTTGGTTTGCTCAGTCACGATGTGATCTCCAACTATTAAACATCGATTCTCCCGAAACTAGCATACTTAGTTTCCCCATCAATTGGGAATCACAGATCGCTGATTGAAGGGATTACTTTTAAAAAGGTAAAAATCTCACTTTACTCACAACTAATTTTCTTGCTTACTCTTGAGTAAAAATTCTTAGATGAGCTCTTAGATGAGCTCTCTTTCGACGTAATCAAATGAGATGCACTCTTTAAAATGTTATCAATAAGTATAAACATCAAAGGTTTAAGGGTAGGTGCAAATTTTTAACAATTCGTATCTACTATTGACTGAAAACTAAATTAGACTGTCTATTATAGGCTATTTTAGTCTTTGACGGCACAGCCGGCTTGGGGAATTCTACCGGTTTTATAAATGGAAATTCCGGATTGTAGTTGTAAACAGCAGGGTTTATTCAAGATTTCTACAGAAAGGTTTTTGTTCCGTTTTCACAAACATTTTGGTCCACTTGTTAATTTCGAATTATTCTAACACCGAATGGATCTCCTCACACCACCATATTTTGTCGAACCCAATCGATGTGCTTGGCAACATCGCAATAAATGACGTACTTGCTAAGATCACATATTTCTCCCTGGCGAGGCGATAGGGAGACGACGCCCCGAATGTACCAGCGGTTATTGCGCAGGACTACCAGTGCAGATCCCGAGTCTCCGAAGCAGGGACCATGCGACTGCGAATTCCCGGCGCAGACGGTCCGCCGGGTGATGAAGTCCTCCGCCCTTTTCATCTCCTTGAGGCACTGATCCCTCGGCACCAATCGCACAGTCACCGTCTTGGGAAATCGCGTCTTCTGGGCACTGCTATCGTAGCCCCATCCGGCCACAGCACCCGAGTCTCCCTCATTTGGGGGCAAACCCATATTGGAGCTCCACAGACAGAGGGGCTGAATGTACTTGGTGTAGACCATCGCTGCGCTGAGCACCAGAAGCCCCACGTCCGAGTCCGGAACTGGACTGCCCTCGTAGGCGGAAGGAGTGACCACGCGGGACACGCTGACCAAGGAAGCTCCACTTTCCGGATTCTCGTTGCGATCGTGCCTGCCCAGATAGACCCAGAGTTGACTGGCCTCCTTGCCATAAATACAGTGGGCTGCCGTAATGACGGTCCTCTTGGAGATCACCGAGACCACGCATTTGTAGTAGGCCGACGAGCCACCTTCGTACAGGGCCGCCAGCCAGGGATACTGACCCCGGGTCACCAGCTCGCCTCCAATTTGGAGGGGCGCAAATCCCTCCACGCCGCACTCCTCAAAGTCAGCATCTATCCTTGGTGCATTTTGAGGGATATTTTGTGGAATATTGTGGGGCAGGAATGGATTGGCCTTCTTGTGGGGTGTAGTCTGGGGTGTATACTGTTGTGTATACTGGGGTGTCTGCTGGGGTGTATCCCTGGGTGCCGAACTTCTTATGGGGTTTGAAGTGGACATGGACTGCCGACGGGTCATTGTGCTCGAAGGGGCATCGTCTAAAAAAGGTGAAGAAAAGCTATGATATTCTAATTAAAATTTAAAACCAGGTTTGTAATAACTCACATTCATCGTTTCGGCACAAAAGCTCGTCATTGAATTCCGCCCGGATAAGTTTGGGCAGCTCATTCCCGAAGTTTTGGAAACGCACAAATACCTCTCCACGTTCACCATTGTGTATTTTTTCGAAGGCACTATCCTTGGAGGGATACGGCTTGAGGGAGCTGACGGTTTCCGCCTGCAGATCGGGGATCTCATGAATAAGATATGCCTTGAAATGGTATCCAAAACCAAGCTCACCTGATCCGTTCCATGGGCAGTGAAGACCACCTCCCACGAGAGGCTATTCACTCCCGCCCGTGGGGCCGTGAAAACGCCAATGTAGGCTCCACTGTTCTCCTTGTAGTACGAGAAATATCTTTCGCAATTGTGCTGCGGAGCATGCAACGACGATCCGAGGTTCAGATTGAGACAAAGGCCGAGCAAGGTCAGCCACGCGATTGTCATTGCGACGGGAACAACCGATGCTGAATGGAGCCTAACGAGAACTGGAACCAATCTCACAGTCCACAAAGCGAATTGCAATGCAATACCCTCTCGATGGAACAGCTGATCTCTCCACAGATTGTGGAACACCCCCATTGACCGATTGCGGGCTTTACCCAGCCACACACCGATCAAGTAGTTAGTTGAGTACAAGCTTTAAATCGTACAACTACCAGCTATTACAGAACCTGCTTCGTATCATTCAGCAGGTGAGCTGCTCTTGAGAGAAAAACCCTCGGCATAATAATCATACGGGACTTGTCTAGCAAGCCCATAAGAATACGTATGTAGCAGTATTGCTCAATAAATATGTACTCTCTTTTTGCATCTCCCTTTCCCCGTCTCGCTCATCCTATCTCTCTTTTCCTGATCTTAGACAATTGATATAGCAAAGATTAGGTTTTGATTAAACGCACAATAATGTATACAATAAAAATAATCAAAACAAGAGAGAACGCTATAGTCGGGTGCCCCGACTATCAGATACTCGTTACTCAGCTAAAGGGAGTGCGAGGTAGATGGAGATATAAAACTTGGATCGGGCATAACTTTTTAACGAATGGTCCGATTTTAAAAATTTCTGCTACATTGGTATTGATAAACACAATTAAACTGCATTTTTACTTCTACGAAATCTTTAAAGGTGTGGGCGCCAGACACCTTTCAAAAAATGGATTAGGGCGATTGTGAGCGATAAAGGGGGCGTGGCCCTCAGTTGAAATAAACTTGCGCTGCATAGCAACTCCAAGAATCTGCATGCAAAATGACAATCTTCTAGCTTTTATAGTTCCCAAGATCTCAACGTTTATACGGACGGACAGACGTAGGGTCGGAAATGCTTCCTTCTAGCTGTTACATACTTTTGAACGAATACAATATACCTATTTACTTTACGAGTAACGGGTATAAAAATGTAAAGCATAGGCAACCAAATTTAGTTTATATTTTAGACGATAAAGGACTTGTCAAAAATTTTTCACACCCAAAATGGGATATATCACTGATATTATTTTCCCTTATTTTTTTTTACATTGTTCTTAAGATATTGTCTTTATATTTAGTGCAAGTAGTAGTCCAAACATTAACCAACTAAAACAAATTTAGATACCAGCAGAATTACTAAAAATAGTAACTTTATAGATATTTTACCTCAGACGTTACAAGGTGTCCCTATTATTTTTCACTTGACTGTAAATGCACGAGGGACTTCACTTGTTTTCCGGAATTTTTCATTGACCTTACCTTATAACTTTAAAATAAATTGACTGAAATTTGCTGTCCGAAATCCCGGCATTACAGACATTGATAAATAGTCACTTCAATGCGCCAACTTAAATATTCAATTCTTGTTATTTTAGGCCCAGAAATGGACAGCCGACGGAGGACATAAATTCGCACACATTCGCGTGGGTAGCGAAGGCCAGAGTTGGACACGCATGGAAAGGTCTCATTGAAATTTTCCTAAGCCCGCCTACATTTATAATATGTGAGTCGAGTGGAAGTCGGACGACAGCTTCTTTATCTTGGTTCAAGGCCGGCAATTCATAGGGAAAACAAAACCAACGAACAAAGCGGTGGCTCAAGGCACCTCAGAAGATTCCCCCGGTAGGGAAAAGCTGAACTGGCTTACAAATGAGTCTGCCACCTTAAATAACAAAGCAGGAGCGGCACGCACTAGTACACAAAGAGAATATTTTATGAATAAGTTAAGGAGACAAAATCATATGCTGAAATAGCTAAATAGTTTTAATTTCTTTATTTAAAAAAACAAATTTTCAAAAAAACCCTAATTATTAAAAAACAAAATATCAGCTCAAAAAAATTATATTTAAATTTATAAATAATTTTACAAAACTAAAAACCATTTAAATATATTTAAAATACAACAATTTTCAAGTAAACCTTATTAATAAAAACTAAAATATTAGCTCTAAAATATTTCGCTAATTTCGCTAATTATTTATTTACAAAACTAAAAACCATTTAAATTATATTTAAAATACAAATATAAAAAATTAAGTAGATGATCTATTTTTTTTTCAGTGCTAAAACCGCAGCAATAGATGGAGGTAGTGATGAATTTCTGGCTGGCCTGGCATTAATTCCATTTAATTATTATGACACTAGAGGGCAACGCAAACAGGCCGCAATAATAATGGAGGCCGACAAAGAGATTACCAACACCTTGAGTGCCGACCAGGATCGCCTCGAGTCCCCAGCTGCCGTAGTCTATTCTAATGGTTAGTGTCGGGCCAAGCGATTTGCGAATCAGCAGAGGGAACATTTGTCATACGCCATGTGGGCGGCTTGGCTGGCGTACGCGGCGGATGCGCAACGTGTTGGGCGAAAAGTTTGCCGCAACTTGGGCCAAGTTTCCCAGGCTCAACTCGAGCGGGAAAAGCGTCGAGCAGGAGTGCGACTAGGACTAGGACAACATCGTTTTCACGCTTGCTCTGTCAAGTGAAACCAATTTGCGCATTTTGTCTGCATCGCATGGCATCCCATAGCCCATCGCCCTGTTCTTCGTCTTGTTCTTGCTCTCGGCTGCAGGCAGTCATGGAGTGGCAGTCGTTTCGAATTTCCCTCGCCCTGCACTTGACATTCAATTTTCCCTTAGAGCCACAGCCGTCTAATGAATGCAATGGCGAATTCGGCCCAACTGCTGATTACGATATCCTTTGGGCCCGGTCCAAAGTCTCAGTTGGCAGGCGGATCCTCAAGATGCTGGAGCTGGCTGAGATGAAAGCAGGACCTAATGGGCCTCGAAAATCTGCATTTGACTGGCCTGATAGGCTTACTATATGGATTCAGGTAATAGACTTGAAGATGGTTGTTTCAATCGGAAAACTGGCATTATTTATGATACGGAATAGACCCCTGATACCTCTTCTTAAAACTTAGAAATATTAATCTTAGTTTATATGGTTTATTTTCCTTAATACATTTGAATTTTTTGGATTTTTTCTAGGAATTAACAATTTAACCAGACATTTAAATTTATTACGCTGTCAGTTCCAAATACTATTGAGAACTTTCGAAGCAGTTTGAAAACATGGCAATCGAATTCCTGGTTGTTTGCCTTCTGTTTGCGGGGGCAAATTAGAGATTTCATAGTTAAATAGAAATTCTCGCCTGGTCATAATTTAAAAACAAATTCCAGCTGCCTGCATTGTTTTTGCGGTGACCCAATGCTCCAATCGCTCCATCTCTTTCTAGCCGCCTCTTGCCGTCTCTTTCACCGCCAGCGGGTGAATGTGAGCGTGTGGTCGTAAATCAATATTTAAACTGTGTATAGTATGCTCGTTTAGTCTTTGCCATGCATGCTGTGGAGGCTTCCAGCTGTGGTAGAGTTTAAAAATAAAAGCAAACCCAAACTCATTCAACTCGTTCAACGACTCAATAAATGTTGCAAATGCGCTGTTCTCTGCGTATTTATTTATACGCCAGCGAAACGGGAAGTACAGGGAGATATTTGCGGAGAACGTGGAGTGGAGAGCTGAAGCTATAGAGATGGATTCTCCCAGGAGCTTCGCTTCGGTCGAGTGTCCAACGATTTTCGTTCGTTTCATCTACAGAGGCGGCTGAAAAACATTTCCAAACACTATTTATCTTTATTTGCCTCTCGTTCTGGGCATTTCTCCCTCTTTCTCTCTCTTTCTATGTCGCAGTTCCTGTTCCAGGGCAGTGATATTTGTTATTTGCTAAACGAAATGATATATACTGGCATGTACATGGCTCTGGCCAAAGTTGTCATTAGTCATGCTTTGCTGCACACCCAGAAACACGCACTCTTGAGCTGGCCAACGTTGCGTATACTCGATGCGCCACTGGCACTCCGCACTCCACACTCACATCCCCATCCACATCCACATCCGCAGAATGCCCATTCACAACTCAACTTATCGATTATGACATAACTTATAACCGCCTCGAAACTTTATTCATAATGTTGCTCCAAGCCCTGCACCTTCAATTTGCCCCCTGATGTTTCGTTTTTGTTCCGTCTCGGTTTGCACAAAACTTAACGCACAATTTATGCAAAGTCTATTAAAATGCAAACGTTTCAGTTAATTACTGCGAATTTCAGTTTCGAAAGTCCTTAAGCGAAATTAGCGAGCAACTTTTCAAATATCGACAGCAACAATAACAACAAAGTTTTCGCTTTTCCCATCCCCTTTCACCCCTTTCCCTGTTTCCCCCTTTACCCTTTTCCCGCCCACCAACTGTGCGGCAAGTTAACAGCGTTAAACGTTTTATTACCATCAGCGCAGCGCGGAAAACTCTCGGCCACTTTGGTGGAAAACCCTGGAAAACCTTCGCTGCGGTTGCCTTCAGCACAAACTGCACTTGACATGCTGCGAAACAGTTGCTGTTCTATTTTAAAGCACTTTTAAAAGATCAAACATTTGCAGTGATTTTGATTCAAGATATCTTAAACATTTTATGCATCAACATTTAAATGCAATCAGGGATTTTACAAAATATGCTAGCATACTAAATATGAAAAATCTTACTTATTAAAAAACCAATAATATTTTTTCCGAATTTATTTTTGTATTTTTCCAATTTCGAAAATATTCTAATTTTGAGTTTTCAAAAATTGATTAGGTTGTTGAATAAAATCACAGTGCACCATTTGGGCACCCTCGGCGCTGTTTTGCTACATCAACCTGACCTGGGTAATATTGTTAATTGAAGTACCAATTGAATAATCCTTTGAATACACACTCCGATTGCCCGGGTAATCCTGAGAGGCTGCGACTCCCGAGAGGCTTTTAATGTCGAATCGCAATTGACAGGAACAGGAATATGCCGCCATTTTGCTCATATTTACGCACCTAATCAATATGGCCGAAGGGCGGAAACGGAACGGACCAACTGTTTGCCCTTCATTGTTTGCCCAGCTTGCTCGCGAAAGGCCCCGAAGCCAATTGCTGGCATAAATAATTAGGCCACTTAATTAGGTGCGCTTTAATGTCAAAGCTGGTTCTGTCCCAGAATAGACCCTAAAAATGTACACTCAGTCTTTAAGACTCCGAATAAAGCTCAGATAAAACCAGGCTAGCCACGAAACCAAAACCAAAACCATTAAACAAAAAAAAAATAACATCGGAAAATTCAAGAAATATAGTCAGAATGCGGACTCGCCACTCAAAGCAAATGCAAATAAATCGGATTTCCACAACAAGAGCTGAAAAGTGTAGAAGTCCTGGGAGCGAAAGCGGCTTCTAAAAAGCAAAATAAAAACAAACAAAGCTGGAAACTAACCAGAGGCGAAGTATAAACCAAAACCGTGACCAAATCGAGAGGCAGGACCCACAATTCAAACTTGCCGTTGGGCAGAGGCTCGATTTGTGTGCCTAATGCGGTATGGAAAAGAATACAGCCTGAGAAAATATATAGCTAACCATATTTGTAAGGATTTTGAGGTATAGATGGGTAATGTTCATTACATTACAAATTTTCCGGCAATTAATTTTTTAATTTATTATATTTTACCTAATTAAAACTAATATGCAATACTACAACTATTTTTGAAAAAGGAAACTAATGAATTAAACTGATCGATTAAATATTTAATAGCTTGAATATTAAGCCATTTTTACTTTGCGCTTTAAAAATAATGGCATCAACTATGAAAAAAATCAAATCAAATTAAAAACGTTAGAAGATCTAAATACAAAAATCCAGCCATTTAAAAAAATGAATACATATTTGTTCAAGTTCTGCTTGGCATTTCTCAGAATGGTGTTGAAAAAAGCAAGAATTACACAGTTTCTCTACAATTTAAATGATGTATTTATTTTCTGCCAGTGTACTCTAAAAGTGGGGGCATCTTCAGCTATGGCTTGCTCCTCTCCAGACCCTGAGGTTGCCTTAACAGATTGAAACAATAAACCCAAATTGCCCCAGCGGACGAGGAAGACGGGGAAAACAAGGAGGGTTCGGGTTGAGTTATCTCCTGTAAGTTGAGCCGATAACTTTATGCGCACAATTCCATTTGATTGATGAGATTTATGCTCGCAACGCCCACCGTACACGTATTTTGATTTTATTTTTATTTAGTCGTCTTATTTTATCTGCCCTTTGTTGCTGTTTTACCCGACGAAATGCCTGGCTGTTGCTTCTTTTATTTTATTTCCTGCCGGGGCCGGCAAAAAACCAAGGGAAAATCACAAATAAACAAAAACAAACGAACGAAACGTAAAAACATTTAAAGCCGCTCAGCGGGAGCAACATGTTGGCAGACGGACGAAATTCCTTTATTCAAACGGCCTCTTCTGACCCACTTCAGATACTTTTTTTCAGCTCCATCATATGGCAAATAAGCCAAGTGGATTTATTGTCACAGAAATGTAATCCTCATCTTCGTTTGTTTCATTTTTAATTGGCTTCTTCGGCGGAAACACTGAGCGGCTTTCATTAGCGGCAGTGGCAGTTGCAAGGGAAGGCCATCAGCCTTGATAAAGATTTCACAGATTCAGTGCAATGCTCTCAAGGATTAAGACACATCCTGAAATCGCAGAGTACTCAGTGCTCCACAGAGCTGAAAAGCTGTAAGTAATATACAGTCGAACTTCCATAAATATAACAACTATATGCCGTTAAAAAAATGGACACACTTGAAAGTATATACCAATTAATATCCTTTGGGATTTTGACAAAATTAGAAATAAATATAATATATTATATATTTTTTATTAATAAAAGATTTATCTTCAAGGTTTTTTTAAGACAATAAGTTGACCCCAGGTAATTTTTCTTAACCTTACAAAACGCTGGAACTCTGATTCACTGGAAAAACAGCTATAAACTCATGACATCTTCCGAAACTTCAGTTATTTGAGGCGACATCTTTCTAGACTCCTTTCGAGTGCTCCATTTATTCCGCACTCGTCTCCTCGAGTGCTTTCTGGGTAAGCTGCTGCATCCGCTGCCGTTGTCATCGTCATTCAGCACCAGTTCCAGTTCCAGCTTCAGGTCGAGATTCATTTCCAGCATTCCGAGATGCACTCGCATAAAGAGGCGACACGGAAATTGCAAGTATCGTTGATTCATTTGATCGCTTTGCAAGGCAAATGGGCGCACGGACTGCGAGTTCACCGGCACCGGACTCACGGCCATTAATATGCATGTTTATTGGGTGCCTGGAGATGCAAAGGAGCTGCAAAGGTGCACAGAGAGAATTATTTAAGTAATTTGTACTCAAATTGAGTATTTTTGTACTCAAAAATTAAGCATGAACACAAATACTCATTCTGAGTACAAAATACTAACTATCAGTACAAATTTGTCAAATTTTTTTTACTCAAATTGATTACAAAATACATTTATTAAGTACATTTTTCCTCAAAATGAGTACAAACTGTACTCATTTTTGGAAATTACTTGGATAGTATTTTAAAAATGAGTATTGCCATTTCTCAAATTGAGTACTGAAAAATGATTGAATTGAGAAAAAAATTCTCAATCCGGAGAACTTCCTTTCTTACATACACATTATTTTAAAGGGCATACAGTATATGTTAATTGTTTCATAATTATGTGAATAATAAACTGTTATAAATAAAACAAACTTACTTTTTGTTCGACTTAAGTCGCCGCCTTCTTCGTCACTCGAACCCCAGACCTTTGTGTTCGTTCACGCGCGCACTAACCGGCTGAGCCAAATAAGCATCACATTCAGCAATGTCCGAACCGCGTATAAGATTTAAATTGTAATGCTTGCAATCAATTGGATTTTAAACATTAAATGGAATTGGGCTGATTATACCATAATAAAATAATTAAAAATAAAAAAAAAAAGCAGTATAACAAAAACAAAAATATTTGTGTTTACCGGAATGGGGATTGAACTCACGACCCGGACGACATTAGCTATGAAATATTTGATGGCAAGAGTCATTTACTCCCTAGGCCAGCCTTTTAGAAGGTTCCTGTGAGTAATGTCATACTCATTATGAGAATATTTGTACTCAAGTTGGAAATTGAAGAACTTGTTTCCTAAAATTAAGATTTTTGTGATCAATTCAAGTTTTTTTTCTTAAAGTGAGTTCAATTTGTACTCAAAATAAGTTTTTTCCCAAAATTTGTACTCAAAATCAGTACATCCTGAAAATGAGAATTCAAATACTCAATTTCAGAACGTCAGAATTCTCTCTGTGTGGAGGAAAGAAGGAGGTGAAAAGAAGGTGGAGAACCCAAGGCTTCATCGCAATCCCGCTGTGAAAAATACAAGGGGCTTACTCTCTCAAGGACGCCCTCCATCACTTGGCCTCCTTCTCCGGTTGAGCACCACGATTATTGGGGGCAGGAAAAATTAGCAACGCTCCGGCAGCAACGGAAAACTTCCACTGCGACGCCATTTAACTTGCTGTCAAATATTCGCATGCAACGTCAAGAAAATACTCAAAACAGGATCCAGATGTGTTCCCATTTTAGGAAAATTTTGTAAAGCTATTAAAAATGTTTATTCTTTTTAACAAATGGTACACAGAGAAAATTATCAAAAGTTTGAGGTGCAAAATCAGGGATGAAATTTGATTTTACTTCGGATTTTTAAAACGTTTTTACAAGAAAACGGCACCTAAAATGTCGTATAATTTTCTCTGTGTATTTATTAAGCCTTTGATTCAAAATCTGAATGAAATAAAATTCACAAAAAAGTATTAGCCTAATTTAAGTAACAATATGAAACTCAGGAAAAAATAGTTTATCATTAAATGGGATTTTTACTTATTTTCAGGTACTTTGTAAAACTGTCTAAATGTTAAGCTATTTAAAATACACATTTCCATTTTTAAATTGAATCACAAATTCTTATTGTGATATTTAAGTAAATGCCCAACAAATGAATTTATTAATGATTTTTCGACATAATTATGTCTGACTTAAGCTAAGTCTTTAAAAATTTTTATTAGTAAAGCTTTTATTATTTTAAAAACAGCCTTTGAAGAAGTCGTATCTGAAAATACTTATTTCTAATTTTTTTTTGCAAGACCTAAATTAGACGTTCGTGAAATTTTATTAGCTTGTTTATATTATTTCATTGTTGACATCGTGTTGGTTATTTATTTGGTTCACGGGTTGGTTCCAATTCTGGTTTTGTTGGTCCTGAGATATGTACATTGTGTATTCCACAGAAACTTCAGTAGAAGGCATGCGCGGATCCACGGGGGGTGATATGGGTGATATATCACCCCCCACTCGGGTGAAAAATGAAAGAAATTCTGGTACTCAAAAAGTATGCAACAAAAAAATTGTTCTGATATCACCCCCCAAAACAAAATCCTGGATCCGCCACTGGTAGAAGGACTCCCGTCTTTAAGGAAGATCAGAAAAATATTATTAAGTAGGTATTGGTTTAAAGTGCAATCTTGAAAATATCAAAAATGTACTTACATCCTGGATTAAAACACAGCGTCCATCCATTTAAACTTAAGTGCGTCAGTTTTGGCAGCTCGTTGCTGATATTCATAAATTGCACAAAAGTTTTAGCCTGCTTGCCATCTAAGATGTGGTATTCTGAAACCTCTTTGTTCGGGTACGGCATTAAAGGGCTTACAAAAACCTAGAAAACATATGCAAAGTCTTATTAGATCATAAATTAAACGAAAAAACTGCTTACCTCGCGATGTCCATTAATTTCAAATGTTGCTTTCCATTTGTGTGGCAGTCGTGCACCTAAGGGTGCAGTAAAAATTCCTTTATAATCATTATCTTCCGCCACATAATCGAAGAAATTATTACAATTATGTTGAGGCATTGTTACTGCCTGAGCTGAACTCAGAAAAACCCAGAAGAAAGACAGCCAATTGATTAGCATTTCTAAGAACTACTGCTGACTAAGTCCGAACTAGCACTGATAGGTAAAACCCATTTTATTAATGTTATCTGTTGGAAAAAATTCAAAAAACTAAATTTCATGGGATTGTGGTTTACTGATAATAATAAGCCGTCATTCTTTTTTGATTAAATATCAACACTTAATGAAACAATAAAATTTAAATAAGATAACAACATGTTAAATAACGATTTTGTTTAATATACTGATATATTTTTTTTAATTTTAAATACAAACGTATAAAAACGTCAGCTGGTAGCTTGTATATTGTACAAAATCGTATTGCATACATCTTTTAAACTCAAAATGTATACTTACTTTATAAAATTTAAACTAATTTCCCGACTAAGATTTAAAATACTAACTTAACACTTTAACCATAAAATTTAAATAAAAGTTAATTTTTTATATATATATATTTTTTTAAATATTTTTTGATTGTGAAAATTTAAAATTGCTCATAAGTTCCATAAGTTCTGGGTCCTTCTAGATATTGCGGTTGAGTCATCTGCGTATTAGGGACAAGGCGTCTCGTTTTTTCGGTAATGAACATATGATGCTTCACTGTAACTCTGGTCTTGGGTAAACCGTCTGCGAAAAGTCACAATAGTGATCACTAATCCAGTTGAATCTTCAATTATTTACTTACATGGTGCACTCGAGCACAGCTCTACTCCGTTGAGATTCAACTTGGGCAGCTCAGTGGTGATGTCGACGAACTGCACCCAAACCTGTGGAGGATATCCATTCACAATATTCAGGGCGGCTCCCTCCCTGTTGGGATAGGGTTGCAATGGGCCTACAAACATCTGTCAAGAAATATATAGGAATGGAAAATTGTACAATGCTTCAACCGCTTACCTCACGTTTTCCTTGAATTTCGAATATCGCCTGCCAGTTTAGATTTGTAATCGGTGATTCTGTCCTAGGGGCGGTGAAAATGCCTACATAAGTATCGCCAATCAATGAGTATTTAAAGTGGATATCGCAATAGTGTTGTGGAACCAATAGATCAGGAGTAGTCGCCAATGCAGAGCCCAGGCAAAGAAACAGTATAGTCAGCACAGTAATAGACATTTCAACACCGATGCCTTCAAAGTCTGAACAATGACTGATTGCAGGAGAAGCTGTTGGTCCATCGTATTCTCGAGCAACATTATCACTCAAAAGCAGATTAAACAAGAGATAATGCTATAGTCGAGTGCGTCGACTATCAAATACTCATTATTCAGCTAAATGAGCGCGAGAGAGATGGATGGCCAGATTTAAGAAATGAGTTCTACATTATGTGAGTGGCGGAAACGCTTTTCTCTACCTGTTACACACAAAAAAAAAAACTATGTAAAATCAACGATTTAATAGTGAAAACTGCCCCAACCAATAAATAATAGAAAATGACCCAAAAAATAGTAGATTACCTTTAATTTATTATTATTAATTTATATTGAAGTTATTTATAGACACTTACATTTCACAGATACTTAAACTTACAAATCAGGTTTCTTGCCTCCGCTGGGAATCGAACCGGGGCCACAATCGTCGGAGTCGAGCACTCTAACCAGTAGGCCACAGAAAAATGATTTTCGTAGAGGAAAATCTATTGACTTGAAATCAACATTTAAAAAAAAAAAAAAAAGGAAAAACATCATCTGCAAAAGCAGGATTTGAACTCACGACCCAGAGATTATGGGTCGGATACTCTAACCACCCTAAATCCAGAAAAATAGTTGACCTACAATTTATAATGGTATTTTTAAAACAACAAAATACATGAAGGAAAAAAATAGTTTTGTTACGATATTAATTGTGGTGTCACTATTCGATGCCCCAAAAAATAAAACAACAAAATACATGCAAACAAATAAAATAGTTTTGCTACGATATTAATTAGGACGTTACTATTAATTTTCCAAATGAATAAAACAACAAAATACATGAAAATTTCCTAAATAGGTTTTTCACTATTTTAATTGTTAAATACTATTCAATGAACAAAAAAATAAAACAACAAAATACATGAAAAATTCAGAAAATAGTGAACTACTATTTTTCTATGTTAATTTTAAATAGTTTTTTTTTTGTGTGTACATATTTTCCGACTAATCCAATATACCCTCTTACTATACAAGTAACGAGTATAAAGACCAAGTATAAAATTATACTTCATAAATTTATTTCTGAGAAACCATCCTTATCAGTCAGTTACTGAAATTCCCAAACCACTCTGCAATCTATAACTTTTTTGTTAAGTGATACAAAAACACAGAAATATTTTATTTTAAGAGATATAAATCGTGAAATCCGAAACGAGAACAGGGTCGATAGACACAAAAACTGTGAGCCAGCCAAGCACAAGTATTTTTCGAAGGTGAATTTAATTTTCCTCCTCTCATCTGTTGTCTGTCGTCGCCTTTGTCTTCTTTGAAATTACATTTTTCATTTTCCTCCCCGGCCCTTTTGTGTAAAAGGCTCTTGTTCATAAATCTTGCATTGTCATGCAAAAGTGCAGCAAATTAATTTGTCTTGCTTATCAACTGGGTTCTACTTACAACAACTTTTACAAGATTTCCCCTCTGAAATTTGAATTTTATATGCATGTCCTGGGAAACTTTAAAATCAGCTTGCGGCTCTGGTCAATTTGAGTGGCCTCTTTCCAGGTCATAAAACCAGTCGAACGACTTCGCTCGAGAGTCCTGGCAGGGATAACGATCCATGGTCATTGACTGTGATGCAAAAGCCACTCGAAGCGCATTCGGTTGTTGACATCCCCAATATAAGTTATCAACATGAGACCCAAACACTTACGCCCAACGACCGACAACACTAAGCTACTTTTAATGTTTAGACACAAACACAAGGACATGAGACGCAGACACCGACACAAGTGTACAAATATATATACACACACACACAGTTGCATGCTGAGGGTTTTTGGCATGAAGTTAATAAAAGTTCTACGACATTTTGACCTGGAAAATATTGCAAAAATAAAATGGCTGCCGGGCTGTTGCTTCAGCAGCATTTTCCTTCGCCTGCTCGCCGCAGGTTTTCCAGCTGTGGTTTTCCAGCTGTGCCGACAGCCGCCAGAAGTATGCTTTAAATAGTGGCATAGTAAAATATTTACTTTGGCGCAAAAAGGTTGCTGAAAACGTAAAACGGGGAAAGGGGAATGGAGGCAAGGGGTTAAAGGGAAAATAAACTTTGCTGCCCGGCCAAATGAAAAGCGAAGGCCGAGCGGGTCTAGCAAAAAATTCATTAAAAGGGATAACGACTCGCATAGTTGCCTGGCACCGGGGTGCATGTTGTGTCCAAGGATTAAGGATTCGGATTAAGGCTTTTTTAGTGCAATTTAATTACAGATTATGTGAAGTAACCAAAATCTATGCTTAGCCTGTCGCATCTGTTACCGAGTGGCGAATGCTGAACCAACTACGGTACCCACATAAATCTGCTCTAATTAAATGCCCGATACGCTCGATTTAATTTCCACATTTAATTGCTTTAATTGCAGAATTACAACAACTGTTTTTGCTCTGCGGCCCTGGCAACGTTTCATTAAACACTTTTGAGTTGGCTTAATGAATTAGTAAAGCGGCATTTGCACATTTGCAATCATTATTGCATTTATCGGATGAAAGCCATTGTGGAATTTGCATATTCGAAACTTAAAGGATCCTCCATAGATGCAAAATCGGAAAATCCAATTAACCAACTTTGATGTTTTGTTTGATCTGCTTTGGTTTTTTGGCAAATAACTCGGATTTATGCTGTGTGATTTATTATAGAAAAGGAATTTAATCACTTAATATTTTTTCTAAATAATATTAAAAGTGATTGTGTCTAAACTTTAAAAAATTCAATGGGTCTTTTGTTTTTTATTTAATTGTGCCTGGTATTTATTACCAAAATGTATGTGATTTCTCAGAAAAACTTGACCATTTGGAATAAAATATTTATTGATGTCATTTTCTACAGAATCGCATTCTAAATGTTACTCACAAATAAGAAAAAGTAAAACAATTATACATTAAAGTCAATAAAGCACATGCTTTACTCAAAATTTATAATATTTTAAATATTATGGTTCTATAAATAAAATGATATATTTTCTAAATATTAGTCTACTGCCAACAGTTTCTTTCTTTTTAAATTACTCGAATTTTTAGTAACTTTAAGCATAATTGATAATTGTAATAGAATTAATAGATGCAGGAAATAATAGGAAATGTATCGAATTGGACTCCTTCAGGGAAAGCAGGGAAAACCAAAGGCAAATCAATTTCGTTGTCTTTGAGCTGGCCCATTGAAACAGTGCTTAAGCTTACAACAAGTGGCAACTTGGGGCGCGGGCTAATTCGTTTACAATATTGCGCATACGCCACGTGGCTGGCAGGCAAATTAAATTATGCATTGCCGAGCGGAGCGGAGAGTTGTGGCCGGCAGACGGCGGCAATCTCGACAAAGCAACTTTGTAATTAATCAAAGTGCAGCGGGGAGTAGCACTAGCATCCACATCCACGATAACAACAAGCACTTTGGGTTCTGGTTCTCGTTCTGCTTCTGCGTTCGAGTTTAAGCAGCATTTAAAGTGAATCATTAACCTTATTACCTGACCTTCCCATCGCAGTCTCCATAATTTCATTTTAAATGCAAACTTAACAACTTTTTACAAGTCAAGCATGTTAATGCGCTTGTTTATGCTGCCCCGTTCAGTGCTGCTCTGTGTTTTTCCCTTATCCCGCTGCTGTCTCATTAACGTCAACTTAATTTGCTTGCACTATGAATTTAATTTCACCCGGTTGGATATTAAATTATGGACGGCAGATCGAAGGGTAGGCGCCTCGCCAAGGGAAAGTTGGTGAAGTTTAAGTTTTAAGTTGTCTTATAATGCGGCTGGAAAACTATAAAATCATTTTATGTTGGCTTTATTCATTTTACAGGTCATCTTTTGATTGCACTAGCTTACAGTCAAAATACAACAATAAGGATGATAATAGAGCTGGACCCCTAGATCATAACAAAAATATCAACACAATTTTTTATAGATACATTTTAAAGTTATAATGTCACCCTTTAACTTTGCCGAAGAAATTAATAGGATAAATTAAGAATATTGTGAGCAACATCTTATTGAGATCTATAGATCCCTATAGGGATCGAACTTCTTCTTGGTATATTTTCAAAAAATTATTTTGTAAACTAGTGTTATCCACCTATTTTACCTCAAAATTCAGCTTTAATATTGTTGATAAGGTATATTTCAACATTTTAAAAATATTATATTTAATAGTGCATTTTCAGACTATGGAAGTCAGATAAAGGAACTATTTTGTGAGCTCAAACATCCCCAATTTTGTTTCCTAATTGGCTGGCAAGGTAGAAAGCTACTACAAATATCGACATAATCAATTCCAATAACAACCAAGAAGTTGGCCAATTGCCAGATTTTACAACGGACAATGCAGCAAGCCCTTCCACTAATTGCTCGATCTGTCTGGTTGTCGGATATCTATTTCATGTGCTAGCTTCTCTGGGCCAGCAGTAAAGTGTCTGCATCAACGTGTACATCAGCAGCAGCAGTATCCGCATCCACATCAGCATCTCCTCAACTTCAGCCTGCACAGCAAATTGCAAGTTAACTGGGCCCAAAAGCCCGCACATTTTGGCGCCCTAATTGCCAAGCTGGGCCAGAGTGGTTAGAGGAGAGGGTAAGTCTACGCCAAAATAGAGTTAAATTGTTGTTTACCTGCAGCTGATGGCGGCGGTAATGTCTGCAATTTACCTGCAGTCAACGGCAAGCAGTGATGGCAAAGGTGCTGGATTTTTTAAATTAGTAACATTATTATTACAAAATGTGTTTATTGATAAAATAAAATATTTACAAACTTCTAAAAGGTTTACAAATTTTAAACTGTTTTTATTAAAATAAAAAATTTCCACACCTTAAGTACCTAAGCAGGTGCAACTACCTTGGTTTTTCCCATCGTCGACTGCAACACACTTGAGGAAAAGCGGAAAAACAATCAGTATCCGTAAAGAAAACTGCAAACTCTTGGCCAATGATTTTCGACTTCTGGGCTTGGGACTTGATTGATGCCTCGTGCGGACTTGGAGGGGGAATCTTAATTAAACTATTTCCACCAAGCGGATCTGCCATTGGCCGGCGAGTAATCTAATCAGCTTTGTCTGCTCCTCTGGGCCAGCCAGCAATTGACTCTAATGGTTGCACTTGACTTGACCCTTGGCCATTCCACTCCCATATGCACGCGCACTCGAATTGAGAGCCACATAGCCATTTATTTTGATTACCCGGCTCCGTTGTGGGGTCTTTTTATGGTGAGCTTTTTTGGGCTCGCCTCTGGAAATTAAAATAAATTAACAAATAAAAGTCTGGCCTCAAGTTCGGTGGCTTGGTGGCCTGCCCTCAACCTGTTTGCCAATTGAAGGCCATAAATAAGGCCCCATCCTTGCCACCTGATGCTGACTTCAATTACGCGTAATAAATTACAAAGGAATATGAGACAGCGATGCTGCTGACGGCACTGCTTTTTCCTTCCTGCACATAATTAAGTGGATTTTAATGAGACGCGGAGTGGAAGCACTGAGGCCCAGAGTTAGCCGAGTTGTTTGCCCTGCGTTTTTGATTGCCTGCACTGGTTTACAAAGGCTTTAGTCGAAAATCTACCACTAACTAAAATTGCTTAACACTAAATAACAATTTTTGTTTAACATCTGGTTTTTAATCTTTCGATATATACTGCTACAAAATGCATAAACAAATACGCACACATCTAGAGACATTTTTGCCGATTTAAGCAGAACATAAAATATTTAATTTTACAAGAAAATACATTTATTGCAGCCCAGTGTTATTAAGCCCTCGCAATGAATAAATGTCGCCGGTGGCTTGGCTTTGGAATCAGTTTATTACGGCCACTTCAGGACATTGTTTCGCGGCGCTCCTTCTTCTTCGATTTGCTCCGCTTGGCTGGCTGCGGCTTCTGCTTCTGCTTCTGCTCCTCCTCCTTCACGACCTTCTCCTCGAGAATCCGCTGGAAGAGCAGCGCACTGGTTGGCCCGTCCAATTGACGACTCCCCGCGCGAATCGCGGGGCTGGTGGCAAAACTCTCGGCCAAGTAATTCCAGCCACGTTGGGCGGTCGGGACGCTCAGCTTATCGAGCAGCCGCGTGGCCAGCTGGGGAATTATGGGCTGCAGCACAATGCCGCAGAGCCGCAACGCGTCCATTGTCATGGCGATTATGGTCTCCAAACGGGGCTGGTTGCCTTCCGGTGCGCCCGCCTTCAGCAGCCAGGGCTTGGAGCTCTCGAAGAAGTTGTTGGCCGCATGCAGAGCCGCCATCGCTGTGTCCGCCACCAAGTGGAAGTGATTGCACTCGTAATGCGACGCGCATCGTTCTGCAAAATACGAAACATGGAAGGCACTTGAAAATAAATTTTGCAAAAATCTAATAACCACGTAGTGTTGCTAAGCAAAAAGGGGGCTTTAAACCGGAACATGTTGTACGTTTTCTCGGGTTAAAACCTACTTTTGACTTACTTAAACTTTTAAACTTAGTTTTTTAAGGAAATATTTGCTTTATTTTTTAAACGAAATCCCTGTCATACAACTTGCCATACCAAAAATGAAAAATAAAACTTCTTAAATGATGATCTTAAAACTTTACTGACAATAAAAAGGTTTTTTGACTCACTTAAACTTTTAAACATAGTTAATAACGTTCGAAAAAACTTTTTAAAGATATATTGGCTCTATTTTTTAAACAAAATCCCTATTATTAAGTTAATATACAGCTTGCCATACCAAAAATTAAAAATAAAACTTCTTATGATGATTATAATAATATGATCTTAAACCTTTATTGACAATAAAAAGATTTTTTTCTCAAAATAATTTCAGAACCAATACTACTTCTTCTCTGCTTTTTCCTTATACTTATTATAACTCTAATATTTAATTATTCTTTAAAAAAACTAAAATATTTGAATTTTTGAAAAAATAGTACTTGACTTTCGTTAAAACCCCCTAAAACTTTAATGGTTAGTATAATTGAAATTTTCCCCGAGTGCACAAAATACAATATACAAAATGATGGCTTCACTTGGCGCACTTAAAGCCATAAGCTCGCTGGCTTGGCCACACTCTCGAGTGCACTTGCCGCTCGGAGATTGGCCGGAAGTGCTTCGGGCAGATGCGGATGCGGATGCAAACGCAAATGCAGATTATAAACCATCTCTATCTCGAGATGGCGCCTCTTCAGCTCGAGCCTGGCTGCTTAAATATTAAAATGACAAAGCAGCGCTCCACTTCCCCTGCACTTCTTACGCTCCACTGCACTCCGCTCCATTCCAATCCATTCCATTGCCATCCACTCACCTGACAGCTGCAGAAGCGCATCCTGCAGGCGTTTGGCCGCATCCAGGCTCTGGAGAAGATCCGCCAAGTGCTCGGCGTTGGCTGATGGATAGATTTGGCCGGGATTCAGCGACTTGGCGCAGGCACGCGATAGCAGATTGCCCAGGGTGTCCGCCAGTTCCGAGTTGAGGATGCGCTGCGCCTTCACGTGGCTGTAGTCTGTAAGCAAACCGGAGAAGACAACTTGTCAGTTTGCCCCAGGAAAGAGCTATACAAACAGCGACAGCTGCGCCCAAACAATCAACTTATATAAAGAAAAATTAACTTGTACTACCCCCCTTAGGGATTTCTAGAAAATGCCTTTTTACATGTTCGCACTTCTTTAAACCTTTTAGAAAATTGAATTATTGTAAGGAATCATTATTCGATCTCAATTAATGTTTAATTCAGGCTAAATACCCATCTTATTTAAAATTAATTAGAATTTGAGTACGAATTCTAAAAAGTTCTTATATTTACTTTGTATTTCCCTTGTTTAGTTTTAACTCTAATATCTTAAAATAATTTGAGTTTAAATATTCTAAAAAATTAAATTATTTTAATGTACACACAAAAAAAATAAAATAAAAATAAAAAATTGTTACGTGAATTTTGTTTTTGCTTTGGGTGTGTGTCTTTGCTAATTGAGTGTATTTGTTCTTGTTACATTCTAACTATTTAATTGGTAGAATTGACAATTTTTGTAGTTGGGTACTGTTTGACAATTATATTGGCTAATTTTACGAAGTTTTGTGTATATATAGTGTGGTTAAATTAGCCCTCTATTGTAAACAACTTTTTTAAATATGTGATTAACTTGATTTTTTACGTAGAATTTCTTTAATTTTTAAATTTCCGTACAGTTCTTTCAGTTTTTTGGAGAACATTACCTCAAGAACTGGCACAGAAAGAATTCAGAATGGCAGCTGAACGTGGAAAACCGGGCAAATGAGTGATATTTTCATCTTCCGTTTAACTTGCTTTTGCTTCGGCATTAACTGCTTACAAATTCACCGTATGCCCGGCCGCCCATTAAAGGGATTAGCACGGCGGAAACAGAGTCCGAGGAGTCAGGAGTTCCTGTCCTTCGACCAAAGCCGGTTAAGATAAAGTCCGGATAACTTAACAACAACAAGACGGCAGGGAGTTTTCCCCATTTTCCATTCACCCCAGAAAATGGTGCTGCACAGGTGGCTTTGTGGGAGCAAAGCTGAACACGAAAGGATTTAAGCTGCGCTAATAGTTGCAAAATCTTCGCCCGAAGGGAAATTGAACCGAATGAGGGAGAGATGGTGAACGAGATAAAAGAGTGCCTTGGTTAAGGACTTGATTCCAGTATAATACGTATAATGATGTGTTCGCCGGGGGAAACTCGAGAAAATTAAGTAGACAAGCAGTGCATCTATTTAATGCACTCGACTAAAGACTATAAAACAGAACAAATCGGGGTATTACCTGCTATTATTGATAAGTTTTACTCAAATTGAAAATAAGAAGAGATTAAAAATAATGTAATGTACCTTAAAGAGAAATTAGTTTACTATTTGAAGTGAACTCAACCTTTTATTCAAGGCCCCTACTTGTATGTAATTAAAAAAGTAAGCCCATCAAAATGGAATTACCTGCCAAAAATGCGGAAAGAACTGTGAAACTGCAACTGCAGCCTGTTGGTAATTAAAACAGCCACTGCCTGCTAAGACAATAATCGGCTAATTGCTGCTGGCAAGTAATTATTGTTGGTCGAAACTCAGAAAATTTTGATGATCGGATTTCTGAATGAAAATAAACCGAGAGCAACAATAAATCCCACAGCAAATACATTTCGTTGGTGCACTTTCAACTTTCTCCATTCTCCATTCGGCTCTTGTTTCACCTGTGCTGCCAAATGAGGTTTCCTCTTTTGCCTTTCTCTCTGGGGAAATACAACTGCCAAAAAGTGTTGCCTGAAACATTAATTTGTTGCGCAACTAGAAGAAATACGGCAGAAAGTTTTCATCCGCCCCAAAAGAGGCAAAAGTCCGCTTGTCAACCGAATTCAAATGAAGGAGTGTCGAGTTGCGTTGCGTTGAATTCTCATGCATAGAAGTTTCCCGAAATCAAATTCATGTCAAGCCACTCGGCATGTGAAAAATGGAAATGGTTATAGGAACTGCTGCTACCTCGCAAGTTAAAAATGTAGGTAACGAAGTTCTTTGATTTATAATGTCTGAAAGATAAGAGATTAAAAGTATAAAGCGTTAATAATAAGTTACATCCGATTTAATTCTAATCAATTTGATATTATCTGGTATTAATTTTGACCTTATATTTGGAATCTAAATTCGATATGCTCAAAATGTAAACCACATGTTATTCAGAAAATCTCCGAGACAGAGAAATTGGCAAAATGATATTATTTAATACCAATTTTACCAGTACTATGCGTACAAATACCAGAAATTCACCGTGAGCTTATCGATTTGATACCGGTGTTTTTTGTGTCTAATAAAAAAACGTATTAAATTGGAATATTATAGTTTAAGTTTGAGATTCGAAATCTTTCCTATATAAAGTGCCTAAAATATATTAAAACTCCGAAAAACCTATCCAATTGGGTACCCAAAAGGTCCTATGCTTTTTCAAGAGTTAACTAAACCGTTCGACCCAGGCTTTTCATTTTGAATGCATTGAATTTTGATGGCCAGGCAAACGTTTGCCTGCCGTTGGCCAGAAATGCAATGTGAATTGCATCAAACTTTATTAGCGAGGGGGGCGGCTGCCAATCGAGTATTGCTTTCTAATGAAAACGTTCGACGAGGCCCCGCAACACGTGTTGTATTTTGTATGTGGCATTACCTGCCCCGGCGACTCTTAACTGCTTACGTGAGCAGCTACAAATTGTGCAAAAAGGCAAAAGTTGCTGACGGCACGAGGAAGCCGTGTACAACACTTGCCACCGACTTTAAGCACGCTGCACATGCTGCCACGTGACCAAAGTGGGAGTAAAACTAGGATGGGAAGGTGGAGGATATGCCACTCGCTCCTCAGACAAATGCAGCCGCTCTTCCTCTTCCTGGCAGTAATATAAATAATACTTTTTTACGTGCCCCAAGAGCTGCACTTCGAATGCGGGCTGTTGCCTGTTTGCCTGTTTGGCTGCACCTTAAATAACTTGAATAACTTGTCGCTGCTCCACTTTTTTGCCATCGCCTGCAGAAAACTTTGACACAATTTTGCCGTGCTGCCTCCTGTTCGTATTTTTCAACAGCATAACTTGGCTTTAAGTGCAGAGGTGGTGCCATCAAATATTTAACAAGCCTCCCTGCAATCGGAGACACCCAGTCGCAGGTGTCAGGCAGATTTGCCCTGGCAACACACAGGGCGTATGGGTTATGTGCCAAACACTAATTTCTTGTCTGCCCTTTAACAGAATCAGTTTGCCGTATCGGATAGACGGGTTTGGAAAAAGGTTGCAAAATATGAGGTTAAGCAAACATTTAAGGTGCCAAAAGGGTAGAAAAGTCAGAGAGAAGGGTCTTCATTGTGCGAGAATTTAACTTGTGACAATGAAGATATTGAGTTGAAGTTAAAATTGTGCCTACTGCAGGTAAATGTGCTTCTCCGTAAAGAGACAATGTAAAATTTATTTCTTTAACATTTTAAAATAATGAAGTAATTGGCCAATTTTAGTTTAATTTTTATGGAATTTAAATTTCATAATCGCCAGTTATAAACTTAAAAGGTTTTTTTTTATTGAATCATCTTTAAGATTTAAATATATAACTTTTTAATTACTCCACATATAAATTAAATATTCGTGGAAAAAATAAATTAAATATTCGTGGAAATCATTTAATTTTAATCTTTAACTTGTCTGCTTTCGTATTCTTTTCCTGGCGAAAGTGTTTCGATAAGACATCCATACGTCATTTATTGTTTTTAAGAGACACTTTCGACCCTATTACCCCATAACCTTATCAAAGAATCTCATCTTGCCGAAGCACACTTTCGATTTCTTTCCATTCGAATAAGTGAGCACAGTATAATTCCCGATCATTCTTCGTTTTAACTTCGCCTCTAAAAGTACTCAAGAAATGACGATCGCTTTCTTTCTTTGTTTTATTCTCTTTTTGAACTCTGCCCTGGCTACGATTATACCGAATCCGAATTGCAATCAATACTTTTCCTACGCCAAAGCTAGCAATAATAATTACATAGGCATTTTCACGGTAAATAGTGCAAACATAAAGGAGTTTTACTGGGAGGCAAAGTTTTCGTCTATGGGAGCTAATTTGGTAATAGAGGACTCTTCTGAGTGTTGCAAAAGTGCTAATAGATGTTGTTTTCCAGAACCAAGTTGGAATCCTCAACCCTTATCCCTCTGAAGAGGCGGTCCACGCTAGTATTCAATACGGACATCCTGTACAGATGTACGTAAACTTTATTAACATCGTGGATGAGTTACCCCTGCTGACTCATTTCGCCCTCAATGGAGAGACCCTGTGCACCAATGCCAAATGTAAGTTCAAAATTCCTATATTTGACAGAATGATCACTACTACTCGAATTTTTCTACAGATGCTTTTCCCGAGACTACGGTGCGTGTTGCACGGAAAATGTCGGTCTTATCAGGAGCTTAAGGCACGCCCCTGGCAATGGGTACAAATTGATAAGCCGAGGCCCTTAAAAATACAAAAAAAAGAACACTGTTTACATTGACATTAAATCACCTAAGTTATAAAACAAAACAAATAAAACATTTTATTGTAAAATCAATCAAAACCGAAAATTTCTAATCTCCGATTTTCATAATCTCATACAAACTATTGAAGAAAATATTTTTTCACCATAAATTTTGATTGATACGATATATTATTTAATATTCGATTATTTAATATTACATATTATATATTTATAGCAACAATTACAAAAACCACCGGGTTCTTGGTTTACAGCCCTGAGTTTACGCGACATTTCTATTGAAATGAGTCAACACATCTGGATTTCCTGATTTCAGATTATAATCTACCTAATCTACAATAAAATCAATAAAAGTTCTCAAAGCCCTTCAGATAAGAAAAAATCCCTATTTAAATTTTATTTACGTATAAATTTGCAACTTTTAGCATTAGTTTTCCTAGAGGCTTTATTAACATCGGTTCGGTCAGACGAAATGGCATTCCTTCATTTATTTTGCTTTTTCCTAGGCCTAGACTTTGTGAGATCCGGATGGGTTTACCCCATTCACAATTGCTCTGAGTTCAAATTCGAATTCGAAAATGGGGAGAACCCCATTGGAGTTTTTAGGGCACCCGAAACAAACATTTCTGAATTTAATTGGACGGTACAATTCATGTTTCCCGGCTTTAAACACGTAAGCTAAAGATTTGGCAAGTGATTTACAAGCAATAACAACTTCTTATGTTCTCGAAAGAATGCCATTACCTTTTTTGCACCATATGGATCCCCTGGCGAAATGTTTGTAGGCTTTAAGGAAGAAATATACCCGTGGCTACCCAGAATGACACTTCTAAAGCTGAATGATAAGACCCTGTGCAGCACGCAGATACGTAAGTTAAAAACGAAGCAAATTCATTGTCAAAATAAAAGTAATTGTTTCCCCTAGATCATCGATGTTATTCCCTTTTTACCATAACTCGAAGCTGTTATGCAATTCAAAAGAATTCTGAAACCGTACAATTTGTTGCTGGTAACACAAACGTATACTACTGTGATAATATTTATTATATCGATTCTATAACAAAATGTATTAAATAGAAAACGTTACTGCATACAGTATAAATAATAAAAAAAAGTATATTAAATATTATCAAAAACCAAGTAGCAGATTTAACTGAATTGTAATAATTGATAAGTAATAAATATTAGCATTTCTTATAAAATAATACAAAATTCTCTCTTCTCATTATGGTCATATCATATTTGATTAATGTTCGTTGTGTTAGTGAAGCAATGTGACTAAATACATTTCTTAAGAAATGAAATATCTGTCTATTTGTCTTATCAATCTTTGTTATGTTGAACTAGTAACAACCTCTAGTACACTGAAAATATAGGTAGCAACAGAAAATGTTTAATTAATAAGCAAATCCCATGTGAATTTTAGTTCTATTGTTTATTTTATATTTGAAAGATTTATACTAGACAAAAAGGATGCTAGCGTGGTATTTTATATACACTTAAATTAAAACCATTGCACGACTTTTAAATAATAAAAAATATTAATTTTCCATGAAGGGGTTAAGAATGTATATACGTTATAGGATTAAAGAACTCGATGCAGAATTGTGACTGATATTATAATACCGTCTGCAGAGGTATGCCCTTATCGGATTAAATATTTCCAATGTTGTTCTATTGTGTTCTGGTTTCCCTCAGTGAATTCGTCGCTCCTATAATATAAGTATATTTAAATGCCCGTTCCAAGTGAAATACAATTAGTCTTCGATCAGCCTTCATCAGCATCGCAATGTCTATCACATTTTGGTTTTGCTTTTTTGGTTCTCTGATCTCGGTTCTGGCCGTTTATTTTCCGAGAAACAATTGCGAAGATTATTTCACATATGAAAGAGGACCCTTCGGAAGAACTTTTTATGGCGTTTTTACGGCGCACCGGACCGACCTGAGAAATTTTTACTGGGAGGCACAATTCACAGCACACGGCTCCCACGTTGTAAGTATTTTAAATACTCTTTAAACTCGAACCATTCTGATTTTTCTGTATAGGATCAAGTCGACGCTCTGAATCCGTATCCCGACAATCAACGGTGCGATAACAACGTAAGAATGGGAAATCCCGCTCAAATGTACGTGACATTTTTCAACATAACGAACGAGTTGCCCATGCTGACCAGTTTTAAACTCAATAACGAATTATTGTGCTCCAACGAAAAGTGTAAGTGAAAGACAAGACAATTTAAGTGAGCGATCACTGACCCCTATTTAATCTATCCACAGACCCAGCACCCTCCACCACAACTCGCGTAGCCCGCAGAATGACTGTCGACGAAATACGCCGTGGGGTGCAATTTAGGAAAAATGATTAAATGCTGAAAATTTAAATTTTAAACTTTTCCTTTTCCTGAAATCCCCTGACAGACATACAAATAAAAAAATTGTTTATAAAAAACTGCAATTTTTCATGTTTTTCGTGTATTTTTTAAACAATAAAGAAACTTAAGTAATAGAAACTGTCTGAACCTAACTTACAGAGTACATCTCAAAAACTCTGGTTGTGGCACTCTTTCAAAGTTAAAAATATTTTTTTCCAAATGTTTTTTTTTTTCTTTTTACAAAAAAATACCTAAACGTTGAAATTTATACATTAAGTATGTTCAATTTCATTACAAACATGAGCTGAGAAAAATCTGGTTTCGAGAAAAACGAAGGTAATGATATATATATATACTGCCGTCATTCTGGTAAAAGGTCCACAGTAGTTCGAATTTCTTCGTGAAACTTACACATTCCTAACGAATTATTCTACCAAATTCCCTAAATATTGTGATTTTTTTCTATCTTGAAATGCGTAAGTATTTTGGGAATTGCCAAAAAAATATATAGGTAGGTATATAATGCGGCAAAGTATGTGCTATAAGTAGAGCCTTTTCTTGTCTATGGGTTTTTTTAGGTCAGAGCTCATGAAGCTCATGACTCAGGAATCATTCGAGATGATTCAGTTAACATTATCTTCTACAAGCAAGAAAAACATGATTTGATCTCTGGTTTCTATAGAGTCATGATTGCGATTATAATACTAACAATCCAAAGGCAAAGTTTAAAAAATCAACAAACACATTTGACATGCGCTAACAGCTTTTGTTTTTAAAAATGTGCTTCAAGCGTACTAGTTATTACCACCGGAAACTGAATTATTTTTTATTCTTTTGTACAGAGACATTCAGAAAACCACTTAGCAATAATTTTGAATAATAATGAATATCTTCATTCAGAAAATCTCTTAGCTTTAATCTTCATATATAATTATGAAACTTATTAAGTTCGAACCTAAAAACCGATCTATTTAACTTATATTTTTATTTTCTCTTTAAATCAAAAATAAAGATAGTTAAGCTCAGTTGTAAAAATTTGAAAAAGGCCACGCAGATGTCCAAAGAGAGCAACACAATGCAAGAAAAGCGTTTCCCAACGCCACCGAACTTCCGCAAGTACTTATAACAGTCTTCAATGACAAGTTTATGTATTCAAATTTTAAAATTGAGTGAAGCCCCAAGGAAGTTGATTGCATCAGCAGCGCACCTCCCCTATTTGCATTTCCTGGGCAACTTTTTCTAACATAACCGCAGATGCTGGTGCTCCTGGTGGTCCTTTCACAATTTCTGCTCCCTTACCAGCAGCTGTTATGTCCTCAAATACGAAATGCAATTTCTGTGTTGCGGAAGTTTGGCCTGTAATGAAAACTTGAGCATCTAATAATGATGTTGTCCCGATGACAGCTTTCTGAAAAAGCGGATGTCACCTTGGGCCACAACATCGAATTTGCAGCAAACTGTTTGATGGGAAGTAAGTGATTTTCCACCTAATGGACGGCAGTCGGCTCGAATTAAAGTAAATTTATCTGCCGCGCGGCATAAATCATTCATGGACCGAAAAATATGCAAAATGCGCGCGATGTCGAACTTTTGTAATTTAATTATGCGACACCGACGCACTGCAGCAGTTCGCACTTTTTTATTTTTTATTTGTTTTTTGGTTTCAATTTGCCCGGCAAATGCAATAAAAATGCAATTAAATTAGCCGCAAGGCAGCGGGCCATAAAAAAAATTAAAAAGAGAAACATCAACAAGCGCAAATTGAATAAAGGCAAACGTGAAAAGCAGCCGGCTGTCTGGAAAATCCGTCGGAAAGGCAAAGTCAGCAATAATTGAAAATTAAATTTTATGAGAGGCGAGTGGGGAGCGGCATGCCAGCAATTTATGCAAATGGAAAACCCGAAAAAGGTTGGCGAATCAATCAAAACGCATCCCGTGACACCCAGCGAAGTGTGTTAATTGCTTTCTATTCGATAACCCGCTCCAATGGCAAACGTAAATCATATCTGTCGGACAATTGATGGATTCCCCACCGAAACGGAAGCGGAAACTTTCCCCCAAAACTGTTTTCACCCCCATCCCCATCCGAACCTTATGCAAATGCCTGCAAGTTCGGGATACGAAAACTTTCGAGGCAAATAAACAAAAGTCAGCAGTCTCCTGGCCAAAAACTTTTGCCCAGTTCTCGACTTTAGGTTCCTCTTTCGGTTTGGCAGTTCGGGCATAAAATTGAAATGCAAATTAAAGCAGAGGTAACCATTGCCGTAAAACTAACGACGACAGATGGCCACTCACATGCGGACACACACTTGAAGGCAACCTCAACAGTTTCGGTTGATAATTTGATGGAAAAACTATTTGAATAACCGCAGGCAGGGCCATATTCCTGCCCACAATCCCTAACCCTGCCTGTCCCTATTTCCATGCTGGCCAGGCATTGCAGCCACAAAGTGAACAAGCCACAGACATCAAAGGGATTTCGCGGTTTCACTCGATTCACTCACTGCCATCGCTGTGGGCCACGCCCTCCCGCAGTAGAAAGTATCTCAGGCCCTCCATCGTGTACTGGCGGGCCGCCTGGACGGGATCCACCACGTTGTGCTTGCTCTTCGACATCTTCTGCCCGTCGACGGTCCAGTGCGAGTGGACGTAGAGCTGCCCAGGAGGCTCCAAGCCAGCGGCCAGGAGAAAGGCGGGCCAGTAGATGCCGTGAAACTTGAGGATGTCCTTGCCGATCACCTGCTGCGCCGGTGGCCAGTGGGCGGAGAACTGAAATGGAAGAGGGATTAGTTAGATTTTTTAAAAATAATAATTTGAAAAAGAATTTTCTTTTAGAAACTTTAAAAGTAAATGGAATGAAACTCACCCCCTCATTGGGATAACCCACAGAGCTGAGATAGTTGACCAGAGCATCCAGCCAGACGTAGACTGTCTGCGTATCATCATCCGGCACCGGAATGGCCCAGTGGACGCGGTTGGAAGGACGCGATACCGATACATCCGGCAGCGGTTCGCTGAGAGTGTCTAGCAAAATCTTTTCGAACTTGGCCGGACGAATGCGAGCCTCCTGCTTTACCCAATGGCGCACATCGTCCTGGAATTGCGACAGCCGGAACATGTAGTTGGTCTCCTCGGTCCACTCGACGGGATGCCCGGATTCCAGGGAGTAACGGCTGCCGGTCGACTCATCCAATCTCAGCTGGGAGTCGGTGAGGAAGGTTTCGTCGGACACGCAATACCAACCGCTGTAGGCAGCCGAATAGATGTGGCCTCGTGTGTGAAGTGTGCGCTGAGGATTAAAGATATAATAAGTTTAAATTAGAAAATTCTAGGGAATCTGGGGAACGGATAAGATCTATATCTATAGGGTTTTATGTCTATGCACTTAAAAAATGAAAAATTATGAAACTTAGTCCTATTTTCCTAGTTTCTTTACCTTAAAAAAATCAATTATTCAACAAAATATTTTTAAATTAATATTAACAATGTAATACAAGAATTTTTTAAACTTTTTAAAGAAGGGATTCTAAATATTCTAGCTTTATAACTAATTATAAAGATTTTACATAAATAGGTAGAGATCTCTAAGATAGAAACCCTTATTTTGGTACAAAGTAAGGAAATATTTTATAAAATGGCATCTTTTTAGCATAAAACCCCCACCACACCAAAAAAAAATTATAACCAACAAACCCCCACTCATATTCCCCCACCCCACCTCACCAACCTCCAATCAATATCCCTTTTCTCTCTAACGTATAACCATAATGAAACCCCAATCATACCCAGAAATGGGCCACTGCCCGCTTGTGTCGCTCCTCCGTGGTGCGGATAAAGTCCTCCGGCTGGATACTGGCACTACAGAACACCTCCCGATATCGCTCTGATATATCATCGCAATACTTGGCCACGGGAATCCCGTGAAGAGCCGCCGCCTGTTGGATTTTGGTGCCGTGCTCATCCGTTCCCGTGCAGAGCCGTACATCCTTCTCCGGGTTCCTTAATCTCTGGTAGCGACAGTGGGCATCGGCTATAACCGCCGAGTAGAGGTGACCAATGTGGGGGGCTATCCAAAAGTTGGGATTTCATTTATTACAAAACTTTAGCAATAAATCCAAATACGCTCACCTGCATTTACATAGAAAATTGGAGTTGTCACATAGTGTGAACTGTTGTGGCGGATTCCCAGATGCCGAAGGCACTTAATTCTTCTTATGAGCATGGTTTATAAAGTCTGTTTTAATACAAAACTAAATAATAAAATATCTTGAACAATTTGCCGGTTGATTTTATAACATTTTGAACAGCTGTTCGACCAGTGCTGCCCATCAGCCGGCTAACAGTGCGCCTAACAATGGCTCTGTTAAGTTAACAGCACCAAGTAACAAAGTAACGGTTTTAAATTTGAATTTATGTTTGAAGTTTATAAAAACCATAAATGATTTATAAATAAAACACCTTAACTTTTAATGGACTAAACTAATAAAACCGAAAGCGAAACATAACAAAATATAGAAAACATGATCCCAAAGTTTGATACTACATCTTGGCCTCCCCGTTGGTGAACTTTCCAGTCATTTTCCTTGGACCCCATCGCATCTGCTGTTGGCGGGTCATCCGCCGCGACCTCTGGGCCTTCTGCTTGGCCTCCACCGCTGCACAGGCTGCCTTGTAGGCCGCCTGCTTGGTCTTCTCGAAGTCCGACTTGGCATCGGTCATCTGCCGGCCGAGATTCTCCACCCGATGCTTAGCCGCCTCCAGGAGCTGCGTCTTCTCGGCCAGCTCCTGCTGCGCCCCACTGGCCACGTTCTCGATATTGGCCATATTGGCGGTGGCGGCTATCACGAGATTCTTCAGCTGATTCAGCTGCGTCTGCGCCTCGTGGGCAGCCGCTGCGGCGGCATTGGCATTCGCCTGGGTATTTTGCAGCGATGAGGTCACCTCACTGACCACCGCATCCGCCTCGGTCATCTCCTGCTGCAGTTGCTCGACAATCTGCTGTTTTCCCGCCAGCGCCGCCTCCGCCGCTCGCGCAGATTGGGCTGCCTTGGCGGCCAATTCGGATTTGACCTGTGAGGCAGCCGCCTCGGCAGCTGCCATTTGGGAATCGCTGGCTGCTTTCGCCTCCAGAGCGGCTTTTTGTGCAATATTCGACGCCTTGGCCTTGGGATCACCTCGACCCAAGACGCCGCCGCCGGTGGCACTGCAGCTGGCCTTCTTCCCGGTCTGCTCCGAGCAGCCTGATCCGCCTCCTCCTGTCTCCGATCCATCGACGCTGGCATCCGCGTACAAGCCGGACAGGCAGTGCTTGGCATTCGGTTGGGCAGGTCGGTAGTGGAAGCTCTCCAGTCGGGGACACGCATGGAGCAGTAGCAGGACGATGAGCAGCGCTTTCGTGCCAGGCATATTCCGATCGAATATTTGGATACATCCGGCTCTGACTCCATTCGGAAAGCCTGATCTGATCGAGAAGATACTAGCAATCCTTGGAATACGCAAGTTTGACATAATATCAGCATACAATTAAAATCTCCTAAACAACTAAACAAATAAAACAAATAGATCCTTAACCCTAGAGAACAGCTTTTCCATCTTAATTTTTAACATACGAGACCTTTACATATTAAGATAAAAAAGTTAGACATATGTATTACTGTATTAATTGGTCAAATATTACTATTTCATTAAATATATCCTTAGTATCATAACTCTACAAAGCATAGCATCAAATAATTTTATTTCTCTTCCCCTAAATTAAAAGATTCCTTTAAAACTATTCTGTTTAAACAAAATTGTAATATATCAACAAAATAAAAGTTGATTAGATTACTGAAGAATTCGCGGTTTATAAAATAAAAACAAAATTATTGTATTAATTTGTCAAAAATGACTATTCATTAAATATATCTTAGTATCATAATTCTACAAAGCATAGTCTCTAATAGTTTTATTTCTCTTTCCCTAAATTAAAACTTTCCTATTAAAACTGATTATTTAAAAAATTTTAATATATAAACAAAATAAAAGTTTATTAGATTACTAAAGAATTCGCGGTTTTCAAAATCAAATAAAAATACAATTTTCAAATACAATATTTTAACGAAACTGTTAAATTTAGCTTACGTTTTAACCAACTTTGTTATTTATTTGATTAAAAATATATATTTGTTTAATAAACTAAAAAAAACATTGGCAACTCTTAAGAAAAAGTCAGATCATAAATATATAAAATTACAAATGTCTTTCATTCCAACCACATGGTTTATGGTGTTTATTCCACTAGATCACCAGCCTTATAATAATCCTTTCTAGCTGGAAGAGGACGCTGAGCTGATCTCCCGCTGCTGCCTTTGAGCCTTTTGCTTGGCCTCCACGGCAGCACAGGCTGCTTTGTAAGCCGCCTTCTTGGTCTTGTCGTAATCCTGCCTGGCGGAGATCACTTGCCTGGAGATGCCCTCCACCCGCCGCTTGGCCGCCTCCAAAAGCTGCGACTTCTCTTCCAGCTCCATTTGGGCGCCATGGGCAAACCCTTCGATGTTGCTCAACTGGGCGGTGGCCTCATTGACCAGGACTCGCAGTTGATTCAACTGGGTCTTGGCATCGGAGAGGGCTCTTACTGCGGATTCGGCATTCATCTGGGTGCTCTGCAGCGAGTTCTGCACCTCGCCCACCACCGCCTCCGACTCCTTTTGCTCCTGTTCCAGTTGCTCCATGATCTGCTGCTTGCCCGCCAGAGCAGCCTCCGCCGCCCGAGCCGCTTGGACGGCCTTGTCGGCCAGTTCCACTTTCACTTGCAGCGAGGCAGCCTCTCCGGCGGCCACCTGGGCGTCATTCGCAGCCTTGGCATCCTGGGCGGCCTTCACCGCAATGCTGGAGGCCTTGTTCTTGGCACCCTTCTGGTTGAGGCCACAAGATTTTTGGGCTTCCGCAGCTGCATCGCATCCTGAGGCATCGGGTGATCCTCCACCGCCTCCGCCAGTCTCGTATAACCAAACCAAATCGGGAGCTTTGTTGGGCGCCTAAGGGGAAAAAATAAAGAGTTATGGCGGAAGGTCTTCAGATTGGCTGACTGCCACTCACCTTTTCGCCTGACATGGCTAGATGGCTGCGGGAAACGCAAGCGATGTTGAGCAGGACTAGGCACATTGCCTGGCAATAGAGCATAATCTCGATTTCCGGACTTGACAGGCATCTCAGTCCGATTGACAGTCGGAAAAATGCCCGAGACTACGGAAAATGCGGATAGACGTTCAGATCATGCTGCTAATCATTGTTTTGTCCCCGCTCCAGGCCTCCGCCAACGGCAATGGTCACTATCGAACGCGCCGGAAGCACATGCAGCCGGAGGACACGGACCTGATGAAGACCTACGGCGGAGGCGGCGTGGGAACAGCTTCAGCTGCCTGCGACATGTCGGGCGAACCGAGTGGCTCCCAGCCAAAGAAGCAGCTGCGACATCAAGGTAATGCCAAGCAGCGATCCTCCGGCATCGCCGTTCAGGCCGCCAATGAGGCCAAGAAGGCCAACGATGACATGGCCTCGGCCGTCAAGGTGGCCGCCGATAAAATCAAAAACGAATATGCCGACAAGGCATCCGCTGCCGCCAAGGCCGCCGAGGCGGTGCTCGCCGGGAAGGGTCAGGTGCTGGAGCAACTGGAGGCGGAGGTGCGGGAGGCCGAGATGGTGGTGCAGGAGGAGAACCAGGAGCTGATCACGGCCGAGGCGAATGCCATGCTGGCCAACAAGGCGCACAATCTGGGGCAGCAGGAGCTGAAGACGCTGACCATAGGCCACAAGCTGGCCAAGGATAACCGGGATACCTCGGAGCAAGTATACGCCGTGTGGCAGCAGTCGCTGAGCGACAAATCGGCCCTCCTGGAGGCTGCCCAGCGGAGGGTCAGTGTGCTGATGCGACAGCTGAGCGAGGCTCGGATAGACTTCGAGAAGACCAAGAAGGCGGCCCTCAATGCAGCCAGAGCCGCTCAGGAGGCCAAGCAGCGAATCGAGCACTCGGAATCGTCCGATTCCTCCGATTCCTGCAGCGCCAGAAGCCGACGCGCCTGGCGGCAGTACAAAGAGATCCACTGATACATATAGTACATTACGTATATTTTTAATAAAAGTTAGAACAAGAAAGCCTGTTGAATTTTAATCTGTAGTTTATTAAACTTTTTTCTTTAGGGAATAAAAATATAAAATTCCTCGACAGCGTGCAAAAAGTGCGCGCGTCTTGAATGGCTGCCAAAAATGCTATGGAACTTTGCCTGTACAAGTCCGACCGATCGCCCCGATAGGAATATACATATCTGCCTGCTGTGTGGGTGTACAATTTTGGACAAATACCAGAGCGGACTAATGCTAGTCTTAAGCGAAACAATCGTTAAACTAGTAGAATACAAGGGAGCTGAACTAAGGTTGGGCGTTACAAATTATGATTATGCTTGGGCTCCGATCAAGGCAAACAAATGGTCACAATAATGTACATGCTTTAAAACTTAGGTGTAAAATAATAAATATACAATCAATGGAGTTCGTACAATTACAATTGGTTGTTGGTGTTGTTGTTGTTGTGGTTTGCCTGTTCACAATACAATAATTTCAAGGGTGATGCTTGGTTTCGTTCCCTAAATAGATATTTATATAATATAAGCATGTGGTTGCGGATATTATTCGTAGTTCAATCAATTAATCGGTTGGTTAATTGTTAACAAACATAAATACGCGGAGCTCTACATAAAATAGTTTCTTCTTACACAATCCTGGTAACTTAAGGTTAGTTAATTTCTCGTTACAGTAGGTATATATAATATAGGTATTTATAATTCGTATGCAATATATGTACAATCTAACACAAGCCCCTGTAAGTAATTGTTTTTAATGTCTCCCATCGTTTATCTGTCATTCGCCTAAGCCCAACAAGAGTTATATTTATCAGCTTAGCTTAGTTTTATGTGTGTAAGTTGTTTATAGAATCTGTGGAGCCTTAGTCTAGTTAGCTAACTGATCGGCGTATTATTATGCGTAACATATTTAATATACAATTAATTCTTCTCCCCCTGAATACTGACGTCGTCGAGTTTCTGTTCTTTCAATCACTCCGATTGCTCGGAGTCAACTTGCTTCGTTGCCTAATATGTGCCGGGTTGTTTTAAGATATAGGACATATAATAATATCAACTGTTTAACTTTTACATATCAACTACTTAAGACGTATGGGGGTTGTAAAACGAAAAGTATCACGATTGACCAAACATAGATCGATATAACCGTTAACTACACTAGTTTACAAAAAAAAATCGACGTCGCCCTACTTGAAGACAACCTTAATTTTCTGGTAAAGAACATCTCCCTGATTAAGAAATGGGCACTTATAATTTTTTTTATGATGTCAATTTTTTTTTAAGTGTAAAAAACGTTTTTGGCCCTTTTTTATTTTCTATCTTCTGTTCTGGTAAACCGATTTTGGTCATCTTAGACTTATTTTATAGGTAATAGAATGCCCTTTAACTTTCTTATACACAGCATTGAGTTCCAGTCATTAGTTTAGAAGCTACACCTCGTCAAAGTCTAAAAAAAGGGAAAAAATTCAATTTGGACCGGCATAAATCCGATCATTAAAAATACACGCCTAAAAACCGAAATTAGTTTTATAGTTTATTCTTAAAGATTGGACTTTAAGCAAAACAATAAGACCATCAGCTCAAAAATCAACCATGCGTTCCATTTTATATAGATTTTTCAAGCTGGGTAAAAAGGGTATTACAGTCCTGTTAAAACCATGTTAAGGCCCTGTTGTCTCAGTTAACAGCTGTAAACGGCGAAAAAATCACCGTTGTCCCAAACTCAAAATATTCATATAAAGTGCATTTGCTGGTGGATTCTAATGATCATTAGCTTGTTTTTTTTGTCAAAGAACAATCTACCAGAAGAAGTTATAAAACTAATTTCGGTTTTTAGGCGTGTATTTTTAATGATCGGATTTATGCCGGTCCAAATTGAATTTTTTCCCTTTTTTTAGACTTTGACGAGGTGTAGCTTCTAAACTAATGACTGGAACTCAATGCTGTGTATAAGAAAGTTAAAGGGCATTCTATTACCTATAAAATAAGTCTAAAATGACCAAAATCGGTTTACCAGAACAGAAGATAGAAAATAAAAAAGGGCCAAAAACGTTTTTTACACTTAAAAAAAAATTGACATCATAAAAAAAATTATAAGTGCCCATTTCTTAATCAGGGAGATGTTCTTTACCAGAAAATTAAGGTTGTCTTCAAGTAGGGCGACGTCGATTTTTTTTTGTAAACTAGTGCTACAAGTGTTTCAATTCTCATTCCAGGTGTGCTTTCTTTCTGTTCACAAA
This sequence comes from Drosophila prostipennis, assembly GCA_037075205.1. Classification (NCBI taxonomy): domain Eukaryota; kingdom Metazoa; phylum Arthropoda; class Insecta; order Diptera; family Drosophilidae; genus Drosophila; species Drosophila prostipennis. Next base: position 96,741 of record JBAMCJ010004749.1, on the reverse strand, counting down.
TGGGTTTTTGATTTTCGCAATAAAAAGGGGACAGAAAATAATCATTGCACAACTAATAGCCTGCTTAATATTACTTTTGCCTTTTTCCCGCGTAAAAGAAAACCTAGACTTCTCTTGTTATGCTTTTCTTAGTTGGTCTTAGAAAATATTTGATCAATCACTATTTGTAATAAAAGTTTAAAAAATAAAATAACTACTATTAATACGGCAATAATTAAAAATCGATTACGATAGTCCAATCAGAACAAGTTACATCCGAGTGATGTACTATTTTGTTTACTATTTAGTTTAAACTGTTAGAGTAGTTTGTTGTATTGGACTATGGTTTTACAATACTTTATACGAAAATGTCTTTGATTTCCTTCAAGCAGGAGGGCAAAAATAATATTAACTTAAAGTATCCAGTTTGCATTAAAGTGCTCTAATAACTTTCCACCCCTGTGATCTTTCAGATCTTTTGAAAAAATCAACCCCAGTTTCTGAGTATACGGATTATTTTGGACGCCCAGCGTCCTTTTTGTTTCCTATCCCTGTCATTGACCTTTCCCCTAATTTAAGTACTTCCGACACCTCTTGGAACCGCATGAACAAGGTATCTTTTCCTCCTCGAAGGGGAACTTATAGTCGTAGGTCAGCTCCTCGCCCTGAACGATTCGACGCAGCGCAAAGATGATGATGTGCTTGTGTCCCAAGATGTCGACCACTTTCGAGTAGCAATTCGGCTGCAAGGGAAAATTACTTTAGGATCTCTACTGGCATAGAGCACTCAAGTTTTGCACTCACCTCACAGGAGTGATTTATAAATCGAGCCGCATTGCCGCGCATGGTGGCATCAACCACGAGGTTATCATCGATCTTGAACATATAACAGCCAATGCCACGACCGTCATAGTAACGCTCCCTTTTGTCTGTCAGCGTGGAGCGAATCAACTCACCAGCGTATTCAATAACCATTTCACCTGGAAAAAACAAATTTCAATACCATTAATAAAGGATTAAACTTTTATCATTAAATGTATCTCTTACCCGCTTCAATGTCCTTGGTGCAGTAGAGGCCGCGTCCATGGATGTGCGATCTGAAGACTCCAACGTAATCCTTGTAGGTCTCCTTCAGCGTGCGATACTTCATGGCCATGGGCAGATTGCTGCCGGTTCCCCTCCTAAACAAATCAAAGAAATTCCCCCGATTAATAAAGGATTTTCTTGCGAAAAAAGTAGTCATTCTTTTACCTAGGCACCAATTCGTTGTCTGATGGCTGGACAAACACCTGGATGGGCTGTTTGCGATGCCTCGAGGCCAACCAACTGAACATATCGTACTCGCTGCGATTGGCATACGGCTCACAGCGGGCGCAATCGAAGGCATTCTCCTGCAGCTCATCCTGATCCGATCCATAGTCGAGCAGACCTTGCGAATCCCCTCCAGTGGCTGATGCCAGGGCAGCGGATGCACTGCTTCCACCCGTGTTCCCTCCATGTCCGCCACTCGCCGCTGTGGACACGTTGCCATTTCGCTTGTGATATTTGGGAGTGTACTTCGAGCACTTTTCCACGCCCGGCAACTGTTCAATCAGATACTTCAGGGCATTCGTTTTGAGGCCAATCATCTGGATGCCACCCATATCGGCCAGAGGACCCTCTGGCAGCGGAGTGAGTCCATGGGCCCGTCTGGCCACCTGCACTGCCTCGAAGACCTTCTCCCAGATCTCTGCTATGGAACTCGATTTGTACGTGAAGCCATCTTCACTCTGGATTTCGTAGAGCAAGTGCGGACCACTGATCTTCTTGGGCTCTCGAATGGGTGGTGGTGGCTCTGGAGCAGCTGCTGTGGGCACGACGACGGTGGCCTTGGATGGCTCCTGCTCTTGTGGACCCGCACGTTGCTCCTCCTTTCTCCTCCTCAGTTCCAGTTCCACTCCATTCTGCAGCTGCTTCAGTTCCAGGACATGGGCATCGGCCATTTCGTTGATGTATGTGGCCGCGGCTTCCACGGCTGCGGTTTCCAGCGTGCCCTCAAACTCTTCGGTGGGAGCCGCTGAGGCTGCGGCAGTGGTGGCCAGGACGTCCTCCACCATTTGCTGGTAACCAGCACTGGCTTCCACTTCCATCGTCGTCGCAGTGGCTATGGAATCCGCACAGTCATCGTTGGTCAGGTTGTCGAGAATCTTACTGATCTTATCCTTGACCGCCGGCTCTTCGCTGTCGGACATCTCGTGATCGTTGCACGCCGATGTGGCCATCTTCAAGCTGAAATCATCATCCTCGTCCTCCTCCTCCTCGAGATCTTCCTCTCGGTAGCCATCCGTTTCCATGGGTTCCACTTGGAAGGCATGCTTGTCGAGCAGATAACCGCTGTTGGCCAGCTGTTGATTGAGTTGCTCGCGCTGCTGCTGCTGGAGGAGAAGCTGCTCGGTCTTGGCCTCCGCCGGTGAATGCTTCTCGTACAGTCCCTCCGTGTAGATCGACTCGGTGGCCGGCTGTTCCTCCATGATGGCGTCCATCGTGACAGCTGGCCCAATGCTCTCCAAAACCGAGTTGGTTTTAAGTTCAGCCTCGTAAACAGGTGAAGGTAATGCCGTCTTCTGGGCATAACACTTGGAAGCACTGGCGCTGGTCATTTGCTGGATAACCGGCTGTTCAACAGGTTTCGGAGGAGTAGGTGACGGAACCACGGGACACTCGTTGGCCAGAGGAGCCGGTTCCTGACGCTGCTGCATTGGTAGAACCCGATTTGTTGGCCTCGTTGTCGAACTGCTGGTGGTTGGTGGTGGTGCCTGCTGTTGCATGGGATTCACCACATTGGTGGGCAGGGAACAGTTGCTGCTACTACCGCTGCTGCTGGTGGAGAAATGCTGCACCCGGTTGGCCAGCTCCTGCTGCTCCAGCACTTGAGGTTCCATCACGAATTGGGTTTGCATCACGGGTGTTTCGGCCAGGGTGATAATGGGCATCGATGGCTGAACCTGCACCTGTACCTGTTGCTGCTGCAGCTGTTGTTGTTGTTGTTGTTGTTGCTGCTGCTGATGCTGCTGCTGTTGGGGAATGTGGATCAGCTGCGTCTGCTGAAGTTGTTGCTGCTGCTGTGGCTGCGCTGGGATTCGCTGCTGTGAGATCGTAACCTTGGGCACCTGACTGACCACTACGGCCGGAATTTGCTGCTGCATCTGTGACTGCTGCAACTGCTGCTGCTGCTGCTGTGGTTGCTGCTGCTGCAACAGGGCTTGATTTTGATGCTGCACCTTGGGCGTGGGCTTCATTACTTTCGGTTTCACCTCCAGCTTGTGAATGGGTCGAATCATATTCGTCTTCTTCTGCAGCGGCTTCGAAGCAATACTGGGTGGTGCTCCACAATTGGTTCCCGTTCCCGATGCTGCCTTGCCCTTCACCTGAGATTGCTTGAGATTGGAGTTCTTCAGCTGCACTTGGGCCTGCTGGGTGACTATGCTGGTGGGCAGCACCTTGTTGACCACCTGCGGTGGCACTTTGCTCACTCCCGACAGTCCCGCCGCCTTGGCTTGAGCATTCGTTCTCTTCATTTGGGTAACTGGCGGAATCTTGGCCGTCACCATAATGGGTGAGGAGTAATCCATCGACGTGGAGGCTCCCGAGGATGTGGGCACCGTCTGGAACTGGAAGTTGGCATTCTGCAGGAGCTGTGTAGTCGCATCATCCTGCGATTGCTGTTGCAACACACTGGCTGCGTTGAGGAATGTCCCTGCACCGGTTCCATCTCCTGTATTATTGAGCACCACATAGCCAGCGGGCAGATCCACAATCGGTTCTATTTTGCTAGCCTGGAACACCTGTGTGGTGGTGGCGGAGAAGCTGGCATTCTGGCTAAGCATTCCTGGCATTGCAGTGGACACGAATTGCTGCGACGACATTACCGTATTCTGGACAATCGTCTCCAGGCCGTAGTACATCGGTTGGGTGGCCAGGATCACCTGGGGCGTGGTGGTGGCAAACTCCAGACCAGCAGCTCCTCCTCCCGTTCCGCCCAAAATTAAGGGCTGTTGACTACCGCCCGCCTGGTTGCCATCTGCTCCTCCTCCCAATTGAATGGTCTGCGGTTGGATTAGCGTTCCAATCACCTGGGGTTGTGCTTGCAGAGATTGCGCCGTCAGCATTTGCAGTCCCGAATTGGCGGGTGTTGTAGTGAGCACTAGATTTCCACTGGCATCCGTTTGCAGATAGGTGGCACCTCCGCCGGGAGCAGTTGTCAGGAAAGTAGGCGTCGCCGTGGGCTGAGGCTGCGGCTTGTACTCCCCCGCTGTGGGTATCGAGATGTACTGCAGCGGCTGTCCCTGGCTTCCGTCTCCGGTCACAAAAGAGATTATGTTCTGGGGTTGAGCCTGCGGCAGGATTAGCTGCGGTGCCTGCGACTGGGCGCTGCTCTGGAACAACAGCTGCGGCTGGAGGAGATTCTGACCCATCACGGTGATGGGTTGCTGCACCTGAGCCTGTTGCTGCTGTTGATGCTGCTGGGGATGCGGTTGCAGCTTGGCCTGAATCGGCTTCACCTGGTGGCCGGACTTCAGCTGCCTCTGCTTGACCGCCGCCTGTTGAGCCGCCTTGGTGGCCACAGTCTTCATTGGTTTCCCAGCTGCCGTCAGGGGAAGCATTATCTTCTTATCCGTATTGGTGGCCTGCAGGGTCTGATATGTGGCCGTTGGCTGCGTGGTGGTCTGCATCGTCTGCGGAATTTGGATAAACTGCTGGGTGCCGTCGGGATTGGTGGAAACGGCTATCAGTTGAGGTTGCGCCTGAGCTGTCACTGTGGGTTGAGCCAGAGTGAAACCTCCACCCAGATTGGCAGCCAAACTTTGCAGCGAATTCGCATAGATCTGCAAATCATCGGTGTTCGCTTGGGTAGTGGGATTCGGTTGGGAGAGGAAGAAGCCATTGCCCAGGGATTGTGGTTGCAGTTGGAGCTGCTGCAATCCCTGCAAGCCAAACTGTCCCAGGGAGCCCAGGCTCTGGACTTGAGGAAACGAAGCTGCCGTTTGAAGATAATTTAAGCCGCCTGCATTCGCTAGAAGTTGCTTTTGCAGCTCATTCAGGCTTTCCGCACTCAGTTGACCAGCATTTGTGGTGCCTCCCGTTGCATTGACCTCGGATTCGGATTCATTGGTGGTCATTGTTTGGCCACACGATGGTAAATGGCGCTGGAAGGTATCGTAATTCCTATAAGTGCACTGACACCGATCACATTTAACCTGGCCGCTGAACTGAGCCGTCGAAAGATTCCCATCTCCGGAAATTATGCGAAATTCGGTGATTGAGTCATCCACACCGTCCATTTGCATTATCCTCATCTTTGTTGGTTCTTCGCGTCCTTCACTCTTTTCGAAATAACGCTTTGCGGCACTCCAGGTGAAACTCTTGCTCCTCACTGATCCGGATGTGGTGGATACCCCTTCGGTGGAAGCTTCGCTGATGGACTGCCTCCTGGACACGCCCGCCACGGTGGCCATCTCCTTCTTGGTTCGTTGCTGACTGCTCAGGGTTAGCAGCACTCCTTCGGCCAGGTTTTTCGACAGTTTCCGTCTCTTGATGGCCGTGGCCATGGCACTATTCCCGTCCAGCTTCGGCCAGGCCAGTGTCTTGAGCATCTGCACTTGACTCGAGTTCCTGGCTGAGGATAGCATCGCATCCTCCACGGGATTGCTGGCTGGCCAGCCGTTTCCCAAGCTCGTACTCGAATTTCGGGTATCCTCATCACAGATGCTAACAGAAGCAGCTCCTCCTCCTGCTTGCTGATTTTGATTATGAGCCTGATTGGAAGTCATTGCCTGAGTGCCATCCTTCGATTGCTCGCTAATGGCAAACAGGTCGGTCTTATCGGCGAGGTCTTCATACATAAATATGTCCAGCATTGAGATGCCATCGAGTAGTTCGTGCGGGAGGTCCTCGAATATGGCATCCTTGATCTCTGGGGGCAGCAAATCAGCCTGCTGTTGCGGCTCCTCTTCTGTGTTTTCATCCGGTGGCACGCAGGAGTTCGGATTGGGGAACTCGGCGCTCCAATCAGCTCCGCCATTCTCAAGACAATCACTCCTCGCCAGACTTGTGTGCCAGCGGGCAATTTGAGCCATGCCCAACTGAACCTCCTTGCTATTCGGATTTGTGTGATCAACCGTATAGTTTCTACCCACATCCAGGGCTGTTAGGGTGGACGAACTGTTCTGGATGGTAGTGCGCACTGTGTACTCTACTATCTTCCACGGTTCTTTCGACGACCAATACAGACGACTGCACAGGAAATTAATGGGAACCACGGCCTCGTAGGAATCAGAAAATCTGGGGACAATGGCTCCCAATTGCCGCACTTCCAAAGATCCAATGTGAAATTGCACTCGAACTGGTTCAATCAACTTCTTCCTCTTTCTATCCAATTCCACGTACACGGGTCGGGATACTTCAAAGTTGGATTCATATGTCACAGAGGGGGAACCATTGGCCTTCAGGGCATTTCCATTCTTGGCATGGGCGGGGCAATACATGGATTTGTCTGTGAGAAAGGCGCAATCGATGCTTCTGGCACAGGGATAGTGGTAGTGTTCACCGCAGGATCGCACATTGCATCCGACAGTTGCTCCTCGGTTTCCACACACCACGCACTTGATCATCCTGCCCCTGGCCACCGCACTGTGGACATTTTGCAGCGAGCCATCGATCTCCTCGAATACCTCCGCCGACCACATGGCACAATTCGTGTGAACCCAGCAATCGTGACCGCAGTACAGCAGCCGGGCTTCCTCTCCGGATAATCCTTCGCCGCTTTTCCGGCAGAAGAGGCAGACCCTGGTATCCAAGCGCATCTTAATCCCACAGCTGCCGAGGTCATCGACCTCCTCCAGCGGAATATCCAAGACACCGGAACGCGACTCTGCCTGCGAGGTGGAGTGTTCGTTATACACAGAGGCACTTCCGCCTCCTCCTCCTCCGTCTTGCAAGTCCTCGTAGTTGGCTCCCGAGCAGGACTCAAACATATCCTCCTCTAAGGCATCCGTGCAGGCTTTCGTTTCGTTTTGGAACCAGGGAAACTGTTCACTCAACAACTCCTTATAGGCAATGTCCAGTTCATCGCAATTACTCTGATTGATGACCTGGCTCATGTCATAGTTGAATTCCGCCAGGGAAACATATGAGTTGCCGGCAATCTTCTGCTTAATATCCACCAGGCTAAAAGATTGCGGATGACTTATGTGCTGTTGGCAGGAACAGGGCAGCGATTTTACTCGAGACTTGTTCATGTTCACATTCCGTTGCTGCTGCTCCTTGAACTCGTAGACATCGTCGCTGTTCTGGGACTCGCCGTCGCTGCCCAAACCATTATCCGATCCACTACTAAACTGGAGGGCTTTCGGCTGCAGTTTTCCTTGGTTCGAGGATGCTCCGCAGGTGCAGCGCAGTTTCTTGCGGGGACTCAGTTTTAGAAGGGCGCAAGCCTGGCGAGATTTGCTGAGCAGCTTAAGGACACTGTAGAGACTCGCCTTGAACTCTTCCATCACCGCCTGCCGCCACTCATCAGCCTTTATCCTGGAACTCTCATTTCTGCGCGCACACTTCTTGCAGATAAACTCGATGGATTCCGGCAGAGTGCTCAGTAGATTGTATTGCTCATCGCTGAGGCCTTCGCACTTCGAATGAACCCATTGGCCACAGTCGCCGCATTCCATCATTTTCAGATCAAAGTCATTGTCATCGTAGCATCTCTGGCATATTGGACAAAAGTTTCCCTTCTTGCGCAGCTTAAAGCATCCCGTACACATCGGTAGATTCCCCACAAATTTCGATACTTTAGTGGTGGAGCAAGACTTGCATTTCAGGCAATTGACGCATATCAAGGGACGATCTGCCCCCAGAAGTCTCTTGCTAGTGCCCAAGCACGTGCTGTGATAGTTCTTCTGACACTTCTGGCACTTGACTTTGGACCCCGATGACATATTGCAGGTGTAGCAAACGGTGCAGCGTGGACACAACCAATTCAGACGCTGAGTCAGTTGATTTAAGGAAGAAGATGACGGTCCAGTGGACGCATTCACCGTCGTCTCCAGCAGGCTGCCCATCAGCGTGGTATCCTCAAAAGAGCCATGTTTCAGGTTATACTCATCCTGGACACAGTACTGATGATAGGGCTCACAACAGCAGGCGCAGAAGATCAGAGGATCCAAGCCCGTGGAACCGCAAAGGAAGCACAGAGCCCTCTGAGCCACAGTCTCGGTTACAATCAATCCAAATCCGGTTTGGCAAACTTCAGCAGGATCATAGTTTTCCCAGAAATCGATGGAGATGAGCGTGCGTTGCTGTCGCTGCTCCTTGGCCTTGCGACCCTGTGCTTGGTTGGAGGATTGACTGACCGAACCGGACGTAACAATGTCTCCGTTTCGCTGCTTTTTGCTGGCCGCCACTATTAGATTGGATGTAACCGCTGCATTTCTTGTCGTAACCTTCGCAGATGCGGCCGCTAAAGTTGCCTGACTCGCTGCCGCATTTACTGATGCCTCCTTTCCTCCTGCTGTTACCTTCTTCACTTCAGCTTGAGTACTTCCAGCGGACTTACTGGGTTTCGTTTCCTCCTCAACCGGTGGAGTTTTACAGCTAGCACAGTTATCGTTCTCATCCGTAACCAATTGCGTTGGTTTCTCAGGAACGGGCTCTGGAACTGCTGATGGCACTGGAGCGGCAACTTCTTGTTGCACATCTGCCTCCTCCTCGGGCTGATCCTCGCCGAAGGTGGCCAAGGGTTGGCCCAGCACAATGGAGGCACTGCGGCACACATGTTTAACTCTAGGTCCCTTTAGGTCAATCCTTTGACGTTTCAGGGTGTCGCCCGTAGCATTGGTTTCTCCGTTGGGTTCTGCTTGAGCAACTCCTTGAGTAGATCCATTAGAAGAAGCTGGCTGTATTGCTGAAGAAGTTTGTGGTGCCTCCTCCTTTTGAGCTTGTGCTTCTATAGTTGGAGTTTCCACTACTGCTGCTGACTTCTTCGCTGTTACCAATGCGGGACTGAGAGGCTTCTCGGCCTGTTCCTGTTCCGCAGTCTTCTCCTTCTCCTTTTCCGGTTTACTTGTCTTCCTTGTCAGACTTGGGCTGATAGCTTCTGCAGCTGTGAGCTTCTGATCTGCTGCATTGGTTATCTTCAGGAAGAGAGGCTTCTCCAAAATCGCAGGACGCAGCAGCGGAGTACTGCCAAATGTGACATTGTTCTCCGCCAGGGGATTTGACTTAATCGTGGTCAAAGCTGAGGCGGAATCACTGCTGGATTTCCACTTGACCGAAGTAGAAGCAACCACCGAAGAGGAAGTAGAGGAGGCGGAGGAAGTAAATCGTATGCTGCCAGTGGGAGACAGCAGTTCTGTGGATTTTTCCTCCCGGGAAGACGCCTCTCCTCGCATTCCCAGTGGCAAAATGCCGCCCAATCTACTCCTGTGCGCTGCAGGCAGCTGAAACGAGATCATGCATTTTCTCAGCCAACAAGCGGTGCAGCGATCCTTGTAGAACTTCTTGAAGTTCTTCAACTGGCTCTTGGTCGAATGAATGCTGCATATTGATCCTGTAAGAGAATATTTAATAGGGATTAGTAAGATGCAGATGAAAGGGCATGATCTTGGACATACCTTCGCTTCCCTTGCATTGCAGCTGCTGTTGACTGCCAGCGGAAGCATTGGCACTGCTCGAACTGGCCGATATGGATTTCTTGGTCATCTTCGAGATGAACTTTCTGCACACGTCGCAGGCCACGACACCATATTTGCGGGGTTGAGCCACCTCTTTGCTGCTGACCGCCGCGGAGCACACGGAGCAGGCACTGGGAGTTAGAGTTCCTGAGAAGAAATTAATGGTAAATATATAACAATACAATATTTCATGTTGCTACTATGTGACCAACCTATTGTGGAACTGGTGCTGGGATTGGCCAGCGTTCCGAAGGTCGAAACCACCAGGGAATTGGCTGGCGTCGGAATGACACTGGGCGAGGTTGGTCCTGCCTTGGCACCACCGAAGGGTGCAGGCTTGCTGTCCGCCTGGAATTGCAGTCGCGGCTGCCGCAGCACAAAGCTTCCAGCTGTACTGCTATTTGATTTGAGGCTGCCAAAGCTGGAGAAAGTAGCATTGGAGGTGGATGCCGATGAAGCCGTACTCGAGGAAGATGCTCCAAAGAGGTTCTTAGCCTTGGAATCGCCACCTGTCAGGCTCTTCTTGCTGCTGATGGCACCCTCCTCGAGCAACCTCTTGTTGGGCTTGATGATTCTAGAGGAACGGGTGCTCCTTTTGGGCAGAACGAAATGCGAGTCCATGACCAGTTGCTTCTCTTCTGAGTCCCGCTCTTCGGCTCCGGCACTTTTCTCTGTCTCCGCACTCTTTTCAGAGGCTGCTTCATCATCCTCATTTTCCTCCTCCTCATCGACTTCTTCGTCCTCCTCATCCTCATCCATTTCTTCATCCTCCGCGTTGTTTTGATCTTCGGGTGAATCATTGCGACGAAAGGTTACGCCACCCTCTTCCTCCTCATCCATGGGAGCGCCAAAAGCGCGTGATAAACCAAACACATTGGGTGAGGATACCGATCCTGATTCCTGGCTCGAGGCAGATGAGCTCGCTGGCGCCGATCGAAACTTAAGCGAGTTGAGCTTATCGATGTTGGAGCTTTTGTTGAGTATCTTTGACAAAATCGAGGGTCTCACGATGCATTCGCCTCCTCTGGAGTAGTTCAGCGGCCGGTTGAGGGAATCCTTCTTCATAATCGAGACGATTGGTATACGGATATCGGGATTGTAGAACCGCTTGACCACCGACTTATCATCGCTTGTCTCCAGCACATTCCTAAATGTCACCGTCTTCTTTTGCTTCGCTGCCGTTGATGGTGTCGATGATCCTGCATCTGTTCCAGATTTAGGACTACTGCCCCCTCCAGCAGAAGTGGCCACTGATGGTGGTGCACTTGCACTGGATGCAGCTCCTTTTCCCGCAGCCGCTCCATTTGCCGCTGCTGGGCCGTTGGATGCAGGGGCTTCGGGGGCAACTTCATTGGGCATTTCGCTCAAGACGCGCTTCTGGAAAAGTACACAAATAAAAGGGTTCAGTGGGTTTCGGTTAGGGTTGGGAAAAAGAAGTTGGGAACGGGGTTCCGAGCAAATCAATAATTCATGCCACTAACTACACGCTCACAAAATGCGAAGCGGAAAGCAATGCAAGTAATATATAGCAAGCAAAAGATACACAGCGAGAAATTGAGTTAAATGGGTTAAGGTTTAACAAGGTTTAAGTAATAACAATAAACATAAATATCTTAATTATATAAGCTTTAAGAGGTTTTGAAAAAATGCCTAAAAAAATATGATACTTTTAAAGGTTTAGATTTTTAAAAATTCCTGAGTTGAATTTTTTTTTAACGGTTTAACGAAGGTTTGTTTAATACCAGGTCAATCGTAACTTCCAGTGTAAACGTAAAGCACAAAGAAGCATGCAAGGGACCAGGAGCAAGTGCAACTTTTCGAAGGGGATCGCTTGGACACTGGGGGTTACAGAGGCCCGATAGGCTGAGAGGGGGTGGGGGTTTTGGTGCAAAAACAAGTTACTAAGCATAAGTATAAGCTGGGGGAACCGACACCATTGCCACTGTGACCGTCAACCGTCTGCGGCAGACACATGTGGAAGAGTTGCAAGCGCTAAAACGTCATAAAAGCCAATTAAGCAGGTAAGCGAGCAGGTAACAATGGCGTCAGAGGCGGGTGGTTGGGTGTAAGGGGGATGGTGGAGGGGGGAGGGCTACTAACCAGACCAGAACCATGGGTAAACCAACTTGAGGGGGTTCTCTTATTTACATTGGCGGGAATTGGACTGTGGCATTGGCCGAGAACGAGGAGGAGGAGGAGGAGGAGGAGGATATGTATGTGCTGCAAGGGGTGCACACGCAACTCGGAATCACTGGCTTGGTGGATTGCGGGAGGTTGGGGTGGTGGCGGGTAAAAAAAGCGGCTTAAACATATTCATAAATAAAAGCAAAAGGGGGCAACACCTGGGAACAAAACCGGCAAACCAAACACCGAAAATCTGGAAATCAACTTACCAGGGCCGCATCTTCACCCGGACTGACCACGCCCCCTCCGCCCGTTACGCCCCCCTCCAGCGAGGGCGCAGGGGCGGCGGAGGCAGAGGCATTCGGCGCGGAGGAGGAGCACGATGGACGAGGGACTGTCCACCACCGGACTATGGAGTTGCTTCAGCTTGGATGTGGAGGGCAGCATTATTTCGCCCCTGGCCAGGTTCAGATTCTTGAACTTCTTGTTGCTGCTCTTGCGAGCTCTCAGCAAAGCGGCACTTATGGCAAAGGTTCCTCCTGGCGATGATGCGCCTGGGGAAACCAGGGCACAGGCCAATCCACTGGATGTGGCCGGTGTTGCCACGGTAAGTGCCTTTCAGGGATGCTGCACTTGGTGCCTCACTTGTTGTTCCAGAAGTTGCTTTAGTGGCGGTTGTTTTGGCAGATTTCCCAGTGGATACCTCCGCGCTCCTTGCTGAGATGGACTTTCCACAGGATATTCCGGAAGAGGCTCCATCGGATGAGGCACCAGAAGTACCTTCTGGAGACGAACCAGACGACCGGCCAGAAGATGTTCCCGAAAATCCTGCTGAGGAAGTTCTGGACGATGACTTTCCGGAGGTTTTTCCAGCTGCTGCTCCTGCCGAAGATTTGCTTGATGCCTCAGTCGGTGCTCCTGATTTTGCTGCACTTCCTCTCGTCCTATCACTGTCTCCATTTTGATCCTTTGCCACAGCCTCTTTATCCAGATTGGCTGCACTCTTGTGATGGGTGCCGCCATTTACACCACCGCCATTGGTGGATCCGGAACCGGATGATCCCGATCCCGATCCCGAACTGCTGCCATTGCCATTGCCGCTGCTTTCGGAGCCCGAAGCGCCGGCGGATGAGGAGGCCGTATTGCCACCAATGGAGGCACCACCCGGCGCATTGTCATCCTCATCGTTATCACAATTGTTGCCCTTTTCCCGGGCAGCCGGCGAACCGGAACCGGAACCACTCGGCTGCTGGGACTCCGGCGGTGGCTGCTGCGCCTCGGCCGGATTGGCCGCCTCATCCTCCAGCTGCAGGACACTGATCCGCTTACGGTTGATCGACTTGGAGGGTTTGCCGGGAAACTTGGAGCGGCCCATAATAGTAGTGCGTTTTCGTTTGCCTTTGCATTTGCATTTGCCTGCCTTTTGATTGGATTTCCCCTGTTGTTGTTGTTCGATTTATGTTGGAACTTGCAGTTGCTGATTTTCTTTGATTTCTTCGATTTGTTTGATTGCTTGGACTTGTGGATAGCTCACTGCGGATAAGAGAGAGGCACAAACGTCAAGTAAGAGAGGCCGACTAAGAAAGACCGGTATTAGCTAAAGGAAAACTGGCAAAAACAAAAAGCACCAACAACAACACAGCACAGCTCGGGAGAAAAAACCCATGCTTGTAAGCCGAATCGCGCGTTCGGAATGCGTCAATTTTTCCCCCTTTTATTTTTTTGCGAATCTCGTTGTTGTTGCTGTGGCAACTCGTTTATTTTGCACTCCTGCCTCACGCCCCCTTCACTGCCCACTCACTTCACTCACTCCTTTTCTCCCTGGCTATTTATTTATTTATTTCTTTTTCGCGCGCGTTTCTCGTTGCGCGCTCCTTGCTTTGCGAATTACAACTACAAAGCCGAAGGTGACGTAGCCGCTCGACAGCCTCGGCTTTTGTGGCGCTCTTGCGCCCGAACGCGCTCAGACTCTCTCTCAGTCGCTCCTTACACTTGTAAAAAATAGAGTATTCGATTGCAAAAAGGACATTTCATATTTCTTGTTTTACGAAATAACGTTAGCCTTAGGATTTTCTTAAGAAGATTTAATATTTGTTTTGGAAAAGTTGTGTTTCCTTAACAAGAGAATATTTTTCTTAAAAGGTGAAACAAATAAGAAAAACATACAAAATATTTAAAAAATTGTTGGCTAGTTATAACTATAAATATACTCATTGCTTTTTAATAGTTATCCTCACTAATGGTTCGTATTTCTTGACCCAAAGGTGTCTTTTTCAAAGGTGTGTTTCTTTAAATTGACTGGCAATATTTTTTTATGAGTGCATTCTCTCGGGGCACGACTCTCTTTTACGCCTTGGCCCGCTCTCTCCTGCTCCTGAGCAAGGAGCGCGCTAAAGGTGCAATTGCAGCTGCCTTTGTTCCGCTCCTTCTGCCGCTGTCTCACGTCTTGCGTGACCACTAATACACTCACACCCAAATCAGAGATGCCAGCACTGGTATTTTATTTAAATTAATGGGATCATGCACTTAAGGTTTATTGCAACTTAAGGCAACTCAGTTCATAATTGATCAAATGAAAAAAATGTATGTTTGTAAAAATATTGACTAAATTAAAAGAAAGGGATTCTTGCCCATTAATTAATGTTGATATTTTTTTTAGATATTAAGAATAATTTAGATTACATTTTTAAATTAAACCATTTCGTAAAAGTTTCAATAATAAGAGTTTCAAACGCTATTAAGTATGCAACACAATTCTTAACAGGACATGGCTAAGAATAAAACCTTTCTTCTTGACTATTTTTAGCGGGAAAACGGACTAGTTGTCAGCACTGGGATACCACCACCTTTACACGCTTTGCCACCACTAAATGTGTGCAGTTAACGAAAAAACAAAGAACAAAATACTGAGCCAAAACAACTGCTGCGTTGCGGCTCCTGCTCCTTAAACTCATTCCTTTGGCACGTAGCACGCGCTCTCTCCCTCTCTCCCTCGCAGACTCCTTTTTAAGAAATGCTCTCTCACTCTCTCGGCAACTACCTTTCTCCCTCCCTCCCGCGGGTTAGTTGTCATCGACGTTTTAAGTGGTTTTTCTACTTCAGACTTGAACTTTTTCTTTTCTTTTTTTTTTTGTTTTTGTTTTCTTTGCAGGATTTTCTCGTTTGGCTTTTGTTGTTGCTGCTGCCTTTGTTTTTTCTCTCGAATATTTTTTTTGTTTGCTGGAAATTGAAAATCTTACAGTTGTTGTTGTTGCTGTCGCTGCTGCTGTTGTGGGCCACTATTAAGTGGTGGGTTTTTCCCTGCTGCTGCTGCCTGTTTTTACGACAGTTTTTCTCTTTGTTCTCGCTTTTATGGCCTGATGAAAATTCTTCTTTTTGCGCGTTTAGTTTTTCTGCGTTGGGAGTTTCTGCTCGACGAATTCACAGTTTTCCACATTGCTGTACTTTCGCGGCAACTTTTCTCATCTGTAACTCCTGTTGTTGTTGTTGTTGTTGTTCTTATATTGGTTGCTGTTGCTTCTGTTGCTGATGCTGGTTTGTGTTGGCGGCCACATGGTGCTCATTATCATAACCATCATTATCCCCATCATCATCTCTCTATATCCTCGGTCTACATCATTGCCGTCCTCCCATTCCACCACACTTCTTCAAGCACACACACTGTTTTAAAAAAGTCTGCAGTCTGCGTGTCTTGAAATCTGCAAAAAATTAATCGAGGGGGTGGCGGTGGGTGGTGGGCGTTGGGCGGTTGGGTGGCCAACAAGTTGGAGGAGGAGGCAATGGGAGAGAGAAAAAAAAAACAAAGTAGAAATTTATTAGTTCGCTTCGTCGCAGTTGGGCAAACAAGTTGAAAGTTGACTTTTCGAGTGTTTGAGCTTGTGTGCGGATGTTTGTGTGGGTGACGATGTGCGATGATTATGCATATGAGTGTGTGTGTGTGTATCAGTGAGTGAGTGTGCACGGAAAGAAATTTTGAAATTTTATGAACAATTTTCTACCTATTTAGAAACAGTACTATTTAATTTCACTGGTGCACTTAACAGATTTCAAACTTTTACAGTAAAAAAGTAAGGAAATCTTGAGAGTTTAAACTACTTAAAACGGTGTCTAAAAGTAGCTTTAAATGTGAAGCATATGGATTAATAATATATAATTGATTAAAAATATATAAAACAAAAACTTCATTTGAAACAAAATTTCTTGACGTTTCTTTCATATGAAGTTTTTGTTACTGGACGACTTTTTATTGGGTTGAATGTCAACCCTAATGAATGAAAATGTTAAATGGTATATTAAAGTGAATGCCATTAAAAATGAGTTATGAAATTAATTATATATTTACAAAATGTTATATAGCTACAATAAGTAAATAACCTAAATTTATAGGATAGGATATATGATTTAAAACTCTTAATATGTAAAATGAATACATTTTTTCTCTGCGTGTACATGTGTGAGCTTAAGTGCACGGAATGAGGTGAAAATACTTTCGAGATTTTCGGGTGGTGGTCGCCGCCTTTCGCCTCCCCATTTTTTTCAACTCCTGTTTCCCACATTTTCCGAAAGCATGACTCAGTGCGGCGTAATTGTTTT
Source organism: Drosophila prostipennis (assembly GCA_037075205.1). Classification (NCBI taxonomy): domain Eukaryota; kingdom Metazoa; phylum Arthropoda; class Insecta; order Diptera; family Drosophilidae; genus Drosophila; species Drosophila prostipennis. The sequence continues at coordinate 80,341 of JBAMCJ010004749.1, read as the reverse complement.
CCGTTTCGCCTTTGGTTTCCACTCAAAGGTGTTTGGCAGTCAGTTAGTTTACCTGGTTTACCTGCCTCGTTAGTTAGTCAATCTTGTCAACTGTACTGCATACAGCTCCCCAGCAAGTCAATTTAAGCTGCATTCGTACAAACAGATATGCAGTGCGCACAATGGGTTTAAAAAAGATGGAGAACAAGATTGATAGAAATAATATTAATCCATTCAGTTATAAAGATTTACATAATTCAAAAATGTAACCAAAAAAAGGATATGGATTCTTGCTGAATAATAAACTGTTTTAAAATAGTTAAATACTTTATTCTTTATTTTACTATTTTTAAAATACACAGAACTACGATATAAACAAAAATTTTTTTTTCAATTATTTAGGACACCGTTTTTTAAAAGATTAACCAGATTAAAATTCATAAAAAGTTTTTAAGTCATGGGTTATGTCACCCACTGTACCTTAACTTGGGACTTCTGCCAAGATTTAATTCAAAAGGATATCCACAAAAAAGGATATGGATTTGTGCTGATTAATAAAATGTTTTAAAATAGTTTAATACTTTATTCTTTATATTTACAATATTTAAAATACAAAAAACATATTTAAAAAAAAATAAAAAAAATATTCATTTAGTTAGGAAAGTTTTTGAATAATTTAACCAGATTAAAATGTATAAAAAGTTTTAAAGTTATGTCACCCACTGTACCTTAACTTGGGTCTCCTGCCACTGTCTCAGTTGTTTGCGATTTGTGATTTTATTTGTCGATTTTCCTCGTTTTTATTTTATATCGCCTCTGCTTTGGTTTTTGTTTCTACCATTGAGTTGTATCTTTATGGCCCCAGCGGTGGCATGATGTAAGCATGGGGTCCGAGAGACAGCGAATGGGACTGGGACTAAACCGGGCTTAATTGGACAACACTCCTCCGTATTTGCACGGCGATTACACTAATTGCTGCGAAGTTGCCGTGAATTGAATACCTAATACTCAATATGCATATGAATAATTTGCATTTTAAATCGATGGATGATGGAGTGTTAAAAATACTTAATAAAGATCTTAATCAGCCCAATGATGCAAGTGATTTGTGCCATTTTAATAAACTGCCTTGGAGGGTTATTAAACTATTATGGAACACAAACTAACTGATATCCTACCTAACAATGAATTTTTAAATTCTAAATTTAAAGATGTACAACAAAATTTAGGTTTATAATATTTTTTGTCTTATTTATCAATTTTTTTTAGCAAAATAATATTGTTTACTACAATTAATTGTTAGCCCTAAGCTTAGAAAACTTGTTTACAAAAGGTTGTAAGATATAAAAACAAGATTAAATTCTGTTTATCTAATAATCCCTAATTACACTTCATTCGAGCTGATATGACTGGTAAATTTACTTAATCCGATATTAAATTAACTGAATTTGATTAGCCAATCGATTCTAAGCAATTTCTGAAAACGATTAATTACCCATGTTATGAGATATACTTTCTGTCATTGACAGATGCGAATGGGAACCATTTTTCCTACCCTGTGATTGATGACAATCGGGAACCTACTCAATTACCGAACGTAATTATAGATTTCCATTATGAAAGACTTTCGAACATTTCTGTGTGTCTGATATAATCGTTCGTAATTGTGAAATACAAAGACAATGCAATATTAGTGACCATTTAATACCGAACACAACAAAACACTAGGCAAATATCATGACATAACAAACTAAAGGTTAATTCTCTCAAGCTCAAAACAATTGTCAACAATTTAATACCCGTGTAGGGGGCAAAACGGACAGGAGGGGAGGGCGTTTTTCGAGTCGGCAGACAAGCAAGAAACAATCACAAAAACACTCGCCAGCCAACAAATTGTACACAAATTGTATCTGAGAAACCAACACAAATGCCGAGGAAATGCGCAGACAGCAGCAGAATGCTAACTACGTTGTGTGTTGACATCAATTAACTAAATCGCTTTAATTATGTGCCACCAACCGAACGAACGGCAGCAACAACAACATCAAAGGCCCAAGGAGAACTCAGCATGAATATTTCAGCGAATCAATAAAATCCCACAGAATGATGACAAAACGCGTTGATATAGACGACAAAATGAGCAAATTCAAATGGAAAACCGTACAGGGGTTGCTTCTTAATTACGGACCATTTATTTATCAAGGAAGAGATGTTTGTATAGAAGGATAATGGGCGGAAAACCGTACAGGGGGTGCTCGATAATTACTGTCCACTTGAAAGGAGTTACTGTGTAATTTGAAAAGAATTTGTTAAAAGGACAGGGGCGTTACAATTTCAACTTAATTACTACTTTCCTTTTTCAACAATTTTTCGTTGAAATTTAAAAAATTATAGTTCCATTTTTATGGGTGTTTTATAATTGTGTAGTATTAACTGCCCATTTTTACGTTTATAAATCAAAAGCTCAGAATTTAAAATTTCCACTAACGGAAAGTACCTAATTTAACGTATAATTCGTTTATCCGTCGAATTAACTGCGCTAATTGCCTAAATTCGATGACCATAGCTTTTATCCAACCTTTTTTTTTGTGGCCCAACGAAGTTGTCAAATTTAAATTAATAGTACTAAACGAAAATGCAAATACAGCAGATCATCTGAGAGTCTACTTAAAAACCATAATTTCTTCAATTTTCTAGGAAAATATTCAAATTAGGAACCATTACAATAAACCACCAAATTATTTAACAATAAATTCCAATTTATTATGTTGCTTTAATGTAAATTAAAAACATCTTCAAAATGGTTATTTCCTATAAATTGTATTAACTTAATAAATCAGGGTTCGTTTCCCCATTTTCCTCTATTTCCCACAAACAATAAGTAAGTATATTGAATTGCAATTTATTTGATTGCTTTGAATTTGAGATGTTTGCCTGTATCCTGAAACCCAATTAATGGCGTTCAAGTGTCGGCTTCACTGTAATTCGAGTGCTGCCATAAAACCAGAGTCGCGCGGAATGCGTGAAGGGGGAGGCTGCCAAGGGGGAGGAAAGAGGCTGTAGCGGAGGGGTTGGCGATTGGCAACGCAAAGGGGGCCAAGAGACAATCGGTCAACAAAACGAACAATCTCCCGGCGAACGGCGAATAACGAGGCACAGTAAAACTGGCCTGGCCAATTCGAAATCCGAATGCATCGTCATCGCCATCATCATCACCCTCGAAATCGACAGCCGAACAAACACGAAGATAAACGAATATCTCAAACAAAAAATGGGGGGAGGTGGTGGGGCTGGGGCAAAGAGAGACAGAGAGGGAGAGCCTACTCACACACCTTTAATTTAATTGCCATCAATTATGGTTAAAAGATTAAGAAATCAAAACAAGCGCAAAACGTACAAGAACTTGAATAAGAAGAATGGGCCACAAAAATGAAACGAAATACGGGCAATAAACGAAGTGCAACACAGGTAGTTGTTCTATTTCACTTGAAAATATAGAATTTATATCTTCTAGGTACCCGTAATTCTAATAGACCATATTTATTTATGATATTTTCGTGAATAACAGTTAAATTCAAATGTTATTATTTAGTATGATTTATCTCAATTTAGTGCACCTTAAATCCATCATTAACCCTTATTGGCTTATAAATGGATCCGTTTCCAAAACAAATCTCTTATAATAATCTTTCCGATGACAGCATGTCGAAATAATGCCATTTAATTTCACAATGATACGTCTGGGCTGCTAAGTGATATGAAAACTTGCTCATAAATTGCTTAATTGATTAAAATTGACATCTAATTATACGTTTTTTGTTGTGTACGTTGTGTACCGCATAGCTCCCTCTCTTTCGCACTGCATGCCAATAACCGTCCAAGAGGCGCGAGTACAAAACTTGCAAATTGCGAGTAATTGAGAAGATTAAAGTCAAGCACACGAGAGCAGAAAGAGATGGCAAGTGAGTGGGAGGGAGGGGGAGAATGGAGGTAGGGGCCGGGCCAGAGAGACAGAGTCCCAGAGAGAGAGAGCCAGGTAACGAATCGACCTGGTAAGCGATTAAGAGCCATAAACACGAGCACGACAATCACAACAACTCGAATACAGCACCCACTCACACATCTACCAAATAGACAACTATCTGCATGTCACACACATGTGCACAAACTCGATTGACAAGTTGGAAAAAATCGAAGTCAACCTCGCACATAAAATATGTAAATTTGTATGAAATTATGCAAAAATGCCTTAAATACATGTGCACTGGAAGAAAAGGTCGAAAAATAAGTAAGTCTTTAGATTGCAAACGAAATTAATAATATGCTCGGGTTAAAACCACACCACTGAGCAGTAGCTTAAGAATTTTCGTTTATCTAATATTTACATTTCATTATTAATTTAAACAATAAGAAAATACAAACCTCCCCAAAGTTAGATTTCTTTAATTCTTTTAAGTACCAGGGATCAAATTGTTGTACTACCTTTATATAGGAACACGTTCATAAATCAAATTTTGTAATAATTAAAATAGGAGAAAACAATTGTTGACCCTTTTTGTGTAAACAAAACAATCCAAATAACTACCGTGAATAATAATCCAAAACTTGACTCTATAAGAAAGTACTAAAGATCGAACTTATTAACCTTCTATATTTTTTTGCCGGTGTAGCAATGAGAGAGCGCAGAGAAAGCAGCTGAAGAAGTTGAATCAACAAATGAGAGAGAGAGCCCCCATCCCATCCCCAAAAATAGAGAGCCAGAGAGCGCACGCGGGGGAGTGTGAGTATGTATGTTAGCGTGTTTGCTTGTAAATCAAAACACGCAGCCAAAGGTGAAACATGAAAAATGTGCGCGCCAATAAATGTGCGAAAGGTGTCTTGGTGTGGGTGCCATACGGTTTAGTGTTGGGATGGATACTTCTATATCTCTGGGGCCATGAATGAGCATTGAAAATTGAGAGCCGACTTGGCAGCTCGCAATTTTGATGTCCAATTTGCCACGAAACATGAACTAAATACTCGCGCCTGTATGTGTGGACATCTGGTTTCGTGGTGGTGGTTTATGGTTTATCGTTGGTAAAAGGTAACGAAACGCAAGGTAAAATATTATAAACCCACTTGGCAGCTGCAGCCTCTCTAAACGCACCGTGAATAGAGGTGTAAATACCACTTACTGGTTACAACAATGCAAACTAATATTTGGCTACCGAATCAAAGAGAAAACATTGGTACAGTGATCGATGGCTGGAAGGAATTTGGTTTCAGGAGGGATTTAAAGGTAATATCCTTTCAATCTTTGCAGATAATAATAGAAGAAAACAAATTATATTTAAAAATTCTTGGATAATAATAATAGACAATTATATTGTTCATACCTTGCATTGATATAAATAAAGTCAGTCATGAAATGATATTCATTATCTTATTTATTTTTATGGATTATTGGAAAAAATTATCCGTAAGATATCCATACACAACATTAAGATTTACAAGAAAACAGCCCTCCGAATGTAATCGAAATAAATCTTAAATAATTTCGAAAAAAATCCAATCCTTTTGCTATTTTGAGTATTTCCCACTGTATTATAATTTTTTAAGGCTCTTCGAGGTGTGATCGTCGAGATGCGGGCGCAGTGGAGCGTGAAAATGCATTCGGATGAGCATCAGTTCGTCCCATTCGCATTCGCATTCGCATTTTCATTCCCATTCAAGATCTCGCATTAGCTTACGGCTCAGTTGGTCGACTTTTGAAAGGCGAATTTTAATATGCGCAATTACTCATTTTGCGATTTTGCGCCTCAATGTTATTTGGCGCGTAGTTTCCCACACACACACACAATGGCACGAGCAGAGACTAGGCGATTTGGAATTTGCCTTTTTGATGGCAAATTAAAAAATGGCGTCAACAAATACACAAACGGCCTATGTTTTGTAGTATAAATATATACATATATTTATTTTGTAATTATTCAACAGCATCTAGGCAACGAGAAGCGGCCGCAATCGATTTAGCTGCTGCTGCCGAGATCGTTTTTCATTTTATTGTGTAATTTATTAAAAGTTTCAACAGCGCCAGCAACAAAATAAACAACAATTTTAGTTATACAAACACTTTGGCCATGTGAGCGCCACAGAGAGAGAGAGAGAGAGAGAGAGTGCGAGCGAGAGAGCGTTCGAATTTGATTTAGAATGAGGCGACAACAAAAGCAATTAAGTTTATTTATCGATGCTGCTTTATTATTATGGCTCGCTCGCTGGCCTGCTTGTGTGGGTGTGCCAGCGACTGTCATTTACCGTTCGTTTAACGGGTGGTAAATAATGGAAAACGTCGTAGATGGAAATCTCGGTTGGCCACAAGCTAACAGTGCAACTTGTCTAACAACATTTGCATGGGATTTATAATTTAATGCGATGATTTCTATACGATAGTTGGAATTTTAAAACAAGTGTTCTCTTAATAGTATTCTGTTTTTTGTGCGCCCAAGAAATTAGAAAATCAGTAAAATAACGTTAAAAACCATGACAATTTATAAACACATTTGTCCTTGTCATTTATAGCTTTGTATCACATATTTTCTGACCTACTTTTAGGCGCCTAACAATTAATTAAAGTAAATTAAATTAAAACTAAAGGTTGACGCTCCAAAGATAGTTTCAGATTAGGAAACATTAGGTATACAATGACATCTTATAAGATTAAATAATATTCTAGAGTTTCTCGCTGTTATTAAAACTACAGAATTTTGAAAAACTCCTACGGAAAAAATAAATAAAACACAAAGTACTAAATCAAAATAACAACACGGTAGCTGTTAGTCGAGCTTATCGAGGTCCCACTGTAGACATTAATCGCAGCGTGGGCCATAAACTAACAGTATTTGTTGTGCAGCCTAATTTGCATTATCGAGTGAATAATTGAACGACACTTGCTGGTATTTCTAGCTAAAAACAACAATCTAAAACTACTGACTAGAGGTCTACAAAGGTTAGTGTGGGTCTGTCTACAAATATGAAAATGATGAGGTATGATAATGGGAAATGTGTGTTTTGTAATTGTAAGTGTGTATGCAAAGTAGTATAGTATCTCCGGGTGCATTCCAAATCGATATCTGGCATGCCTATATATGTGCATATATATCGGGAATATATATTCACGGCAGCAGACTGACTCATCGGCAGCCGGCGACGCCTTTTATCGCGGCGATCTTTTAATTACCTTTCTGCCGAGCGAATATCCAGATGCAGATTGAGGTTCGAATCCGCTTCAGGGGTTGTTAATACCATTTGGCATCTTCAGTGCGAAAATAATCCAGACTTGGGACTCGATGCGGTGTATTTTCCACAAAAAAACGGCACAGAAACACACACAAAACACAACATACAATACAAATTTGAAATTTGAAATTGCGATTTTCGTTTTTATTTTCGTTCACTTATTTCTTGGTTTTTGCTTTGGCTCTCGCATTCGCCGCTCTCGCGGACTCGCGCTCTCTCTCTCTCTCTGCTTGCTGTCGCACAAACAAAACACGCACACACAAACACACGCGCTCTCTCGCTATTTCGCTCTCTCTCGCGCCCGCGCGTTTCGTATATACATATATCTGTCTGTACGTATGTATGTACGATTTTTACGACGATGAAAAATGCCTGCTTCTTCTTCTCAAAAATCAGGTTTTCTGCTCTCGATTTTCACACTTTTTCGGCAATTGCCCGTTGCAATTTCGATGTAATTTCACTGACTGCCGTTGCCCAGCACATTCGCACACACTATTCAGCACAGTTTTGCAATTATTTTCCACATTTTCTGCCTTTTTTGACGAGCGAAACAGCCGACGGTTTTTAACAAAACATATTCGAAATTATTTTGGATTAGTGTGACCAGATGAGAGTTTTGCTTCCCCCTAAAAAATCTCAAACAGTCGATATTATAATAATCGATAAACTACAAAAATCAGTTAATTTCGAACACGTACAATAAAATAATATATCAATATGACGTAGCAAAGTTAAAAGTGGAAAAATCTGTGCGCAGATTTTTATACCCTTGCAGAGGGTATTATGATTTCAGTCAGAAGTTTGCAACGTATATATAGAATATATATTCTTGATCAGCATCACTAGACGAGTCGATCTAGCCATGTCCGTCTCTCCGTCTGTCTGCCATAGATCACGAAAATACCTCTAATTTTTTTTCGACGGCAAAGTGTTTTTTTAAAATTTTTTAAAGTTTGAAATGTTAAATTTCGGACTCTTTTTGAATTTTTTCTTTTATCTCGGCAGCTATCCACCCGATTGGGCCAGTTTTCATTTTATTTTAAAGTTAATAGATCAGAGCTTAACTTTGCCATACAATACAGATCAATATGATTGGATAAGTAATGGCAGCGCAACAGTTTGACAAAGATGAAAAATGTGTTTTTTGGTCGACTGTAAGTCGTAAAACTCGAAAAAATCCGTTGAAAAATCAAAATGGGTGCTTGGTAGGGCCCAAATTCATGGAAAATTGGATTTATGGTGGATTTTTAGATTAGGATTTTTCCACTTTTTTAGGCCGACAGAATTCAAATTTAAGTTTTATCGTAGGCGGCGACTATAAACCAAAATGAGTGGTGATAGAAGCCGGGTCAAAAAATAGCTAAATCAGATATTTAAAAGCTAGAAAATTATAAAAATAAATAATTTGAGGCCATGCTCTGAGGACATAGTTTTCTGGTATTTCGGTATATGCCAACAGTATTTCCAATACGGTCTCACACAAATGTTTGGAGCATGTATTAGCTAACTTAGCGAGGACGCATATGGTGGCCAGCTTCACTAACAACAAGTTGTTATCGATTTACGCTTTCAAACACTAAAACCATTCGATAAAAAGCTGTTAGTTACTAGATTCAAATTTGAAAAGTTGCTGTAACTGCTAATTTGAATAATTTATGGTAATTAAATTGTTTAGAACGCAGATTGTCAAATATTTTAGCCTTGACTGGCCGAATTGACCACATTTTTCAGTTCTCCATTGAGACTAGCTAATTAAAGGAGACGAAGTAACAACACGAGTTTTAAACAGGAGTTTTTTCCATATCTCAAAAATGATCTGTTTTGAAGTGACAAATATCAATCACCTCATCTGCGATCCGATTATCTCTAGTATGTGTAGTTCGGATTAGTTGCGATTTCATAATGAAGCCATAATGTGCGGACACACATAAACAACTTGTCAGCTGCGTCCACTTGAATTCGGCTCTTTGCCAAAGTTATTAACCAAAAATTTGTGGGGAAGACACCCAAAAGCATTATACATTCGCAAAGGCGCGAAGTAAACAAATAAATTTTGGTCAACCATTCGAACGTGTCTGCTTAATTAGCACATTTTTGATTCACCAAATAAATACAGTAAAGACTGTTGCCGGGCGAGACAGGAAGGGCGGTAATTTGATAAACGTCATTTCGCAGGCGTTTCACTTTTATTCGCAGGAAATTGAATCACTCAGGCAGCCAATCTTTTGGTCAGTGTGACAAAGAATGGTAACCTACATTCGACAGATGTTATCTCATAAAAACCATCTCAAAATGCTCCGTTTTTGTGGAAAGTTTCCAAGGAAGGACGTGTTAATCACTGCGGCCTAAATTTCAATTTATTACCCAATAAAATATTTAGTATGATTAAGGTGAAATGGTTCTAAAGCACAAAAATAACTTATTTATTTAGCGATATGTTTATCAAAGATTTTAATTTTGCTTGGTTTTGTATGTTTTTACAACTATTAAAGTTATATTTTAAATAAATTGGTAATTTATTCATTTTTTTAAACATGGTGAGAGAAATAAAACTCTAATGTCAAAAACAAAAATTTTAAATATTACAAATATTATAAGTATTATTTTAAATAAATAAACTTTATTAAATTCATAAATTGTAATTTTTAAATAGAATCCAAATTTATAAAATTTGTATATGTTAAGCAGTGCTGCAATCACTTAGCTTGCAAAACAGGACAGATAAGCCAACAAAAACGGAAAAAAAGGACAAATAAAAAATTAAAGAACGACAAAAAAAAACATGACAAAATTAAATACTTACACATTTTTTACAGTTTTTATCAAAGGGTTATACTTTTACTTAATTTAAATGGATTTAATATTAAATTTAAATTTGTAATGATCTACTGCGCTCGACTCACAACCTTCTTTGCTTGATCATTTTACCAATGTAAATTTAAATTGTGCGTATACGTAATAATCTATAAATTTTAAAATAATAAAAGCATTTCAAGTAATTACATTGGTAATAAACAAATTTTTAAAGACTGTGTCAAGCCCAAATCAGAGTCTTAAAAATCTTAACATTTTTCTGACAAAAAAAGAAGAGAATTAAAATTGCGATAATTTTAAAATGTTATCCTCTTGCTTTTGCTATAGAAAAAAATTGTACAATAAAGAAAATCCATCGATTGCTTTTTGATAATTCGTAAAAACAATTAGTTTTAAGTGCCTAACTGTAAGAATGATGTTTAAACAAATATGAGCAGCAAAAATAACACTCAAAACCTTATTTTTAAAAAAAGGACAAATTTCCGGACAGGGGATGTTTGAAATTTTTTCAGGACAATCCCTTAACAAAAAAAACAGATCAGAATGGCAGCACTAATGTTGAGGGTAAGTCATAAAAAACTTTGTAGAACAAAAGAACCTTTTCTTCAGGCACTAGAATATTAACAAGTTCCATAACTATCAGCTGTTGGCAACAGGAGTTAAATGGACATTGTTTTTAGCAGCTGACGCATTCCGCACATCACCGTTAGTCGGTCCGTTTAGGTGCGCAGTGATAAGGAGTGTATACATACATATATCGATAACAATATATCTAACATGGATTACCTTGTACTGTGACAGTCGTTCCCGGCTTATCTTGGCCCGAAAACAACCCGAATTGTCCGCCTAATCATAATGAAACTTTTGTTTTGACAACATGCGGGCGTTCTCGCTATCGCCGGATTTCTAAAAATAGTTTTCGAACTTTAGCGCAATCTGCAATGCAAATGATGACGTCCGCGGCTGGAAAATTCCCTGCTCATCGCTTCAAAAGGGATTGGGATTCCTCCCCAGATCGTGGGCTTATCATGCATGCTAATTAAGCTTATGACGAACTGAGCAAAAACCACTGAAAAAAAAAGCACAAAAACCACATCGAAAACGCAGAGCAAGGAACAAACCACCCACTGAACTAGACAAGGTGAACACGCGCAGAGAGCAAGGTAATCACACCACCTTGTATAGTTCCATTATGTGTGCACCTGTCACCGTCATCCAGTTATCATTTAATAATCAGAGAGAGCGCCAGAAAAGCGGAGAGAGCTGCTTAGATGATTATCACTAGTTTGCGGGTACACATGTTTATCTGCGTACAGTGAGTGCTGTCTATAATAAAGTATAATAACTATAATTAATAATTTACAAAGAGTAGAGATAACATTTGACTTATATTTATTAAAATAAATACATTTTAAATTTATAGAAGATACAAAATAATCATATTTCTCATTGGAAATGCTGCCTATTATTTTATAGAACAGTCTTTGAAAATATTCCTGCACAGTAGTTATAAACACGACAACACTGCGTATGAGTAATATATTTAAAATGTTCTTACAGAGATACGAGTTCTCAGGGACTTTTTAGGGAACAATGTATGGATGACCACAAGTATATTCCATTGAGTTGGTTGAACTGCGCTTTTATCGAAATTTTACATTGTTTATTTCGAAGAATCATAACATTTAAATAACATTTTAAATTTTTGGGCGAAATACAAATTATTTCCTTAGTAACAGGCAAAAGGTACAGTGCAGAAACAATCTCGATTCTTTTTTTCTTTTGCTGAATACATGTGTGAGTATACAAAATGGAATTTCCCTATGAGTACATCCAAGTACTTTATAAAAACCGAGATTTTAAAATGCATCATAGTATTCGGAGTCTACCGCACAGATAAGTATACCATGTATAGGTACTTAATATAATTAAATGTTTCATGTTTCTAAAATGAGTGTATGATATGAAATAAAAATGGAGTTTAAACTATTCTATGCTCTATAAGATCATTTTATCACGGTGCCCTCTGTACCTGCAGCATGTTCTCTTTCCGCTGGCTAGTCCAACGTGTTTGCTATCACCATTATCACTCGAATTAGGCACAATCATTTAACGAACTCCCAGGCCCGTATGGTGTATGGTACTTGGAAAAGTAATGACTGGCGGGAAGTGAATAACAGCAGTACACCCATATTTACCAACGCCCGTTGGGTATTTGTGTGTACTTCCAATAATAATAATACGACTATTCCATTCTTCAGTTCCAGCCGAAGAAACCGAAACCGCTCAAGCCGAGAGAGGGGCCAGAAGAGAGTCTTCTGGAATATGTAAGAGAGTTGACTGCCCCAGAGAGAGAGGGATCGCTCGTCGGTCGTTCAGTTGTTCACCATTTCAGCAGTCACTTGTTTTTGAGTGCTGCCTGGAGTTGGTCGCTCGCCTGCTGCGCTCTCAGTTGTTTTGGCTTAGTTAAATTAGTTAGTGCCTCCGTTTAGCTGCGAAAAAGCTGGAAAAAAAATATATAATATCGCGTTGTCGCCGCCTCCGTCGTCGCCGCTGCCCTTGTATCTGTGTGTTTGTGAGTGCCGAAAAGGGAAAAAATAGAAATATTTTAAAAGAAGAGTTGCTATTAAGTGAAATATACACACAACAACTAAGAGCCGAGCTAAAAGTTAGAGAACGGCTTCGATTGTTGTTGCCATGGGCAAACGGCGAGCGGCGAGCATCTGGTCGGCATAAAGCCTCAATTGTGTGTATTTACACTCGGTTCGCCGTACTCATTTGCATTGTGACAAAAAATAATAAACAAAAAACAAAGGCTGCCCGCTGTCCCACAGACACAACAACAATTAAATTAATAACTTAAGTAACAGCATCAACACGAACGGTCGCCGTCGCCAGTCGCCAGTCGGAATTAATATTATAAAAAGAAAAATCCTAAAAACTGGTGAACATTTTTGTCTAGATAAAAAGTAACACAAAAAGTCAACTGGCAAAAGATCACGAAAGGCGGTACTCACACATTTCCATTTGTCGCAGCCGGAAAACAAATTCGCATTTGTACAGTCCAACTTCTGTAGCTCGGAATTCCACTAGAGGTTTATTCTATCTGGAAATAAAAAACATAAATTGATTTTAAATCTTCAATTGACCAAGTCAGGATTTAATTAAATCTACATTTAAAAACAAATTTTTCTGCCAATCTTTTAAAAAAATTGAAAAAAATAGTTCAAAAGAAGTTATAAAAATTTGTTTTTTTTTAAATTTGTATACATTAAATTATTAAAAATACAAGTTTTAATTAAAATTTACCCATGCTTAAAATATATAAAATTTAGGGGTTGCCTAATAAATGTTTTTTTTTTTTTTTTTTAAATTTTTGACAACAAATTTCATTGTAAAATGTTTTTTCTTTAAAATTAAAAAAAGAAATATCGTGCAATAAAAATTGTATTACAATTGTTTTAACTGACTTATAATGTACGACTTATAGAAGCTTGACTGTACTTATTCAAACACGTCACCGGCACACTCCCACTCTCGCACACACTCCCACAGACACACACGCCCACAAGCTCTGGAGATTTGCACAAGTGCAAAAAGACTCGAAAAAAAGACAGAAGAAACGAAAGAGGAAAAAACAAGAGATTTTTTGCTGCCAGCCTTGACTAGAGCGAAAAAGCCCAAACTAAAGTAAAGTCAGTTAAATAATTACTCGGAAATTGCACAACGATGTTTGATTGCAGCCACCGAAAAAAAGCACAGAAAAAATCAGATATCAAGACTCACAAAAAATCCCCACGAACAGCGGTTAATTGTTTCATAATTGTGGAAATATATTCAGCTGATTATGAGACAGACGGAAAACAAAACAAAAACAAAATTAATTATTATCAGTGAGTGGAGTGACCGTACTTAGTATTTTTAATGTTCTTCAATTCAGGCGATCCAGTAATAAGCAGAAAAACAGACAAACCCACGGAAATGGATTACATCGTCAAGGCCTACAAAGATTGGAAGCTGCATTCGCAGGTAAGCAAGCGAGTTAATAATATTATATCTCTAGGGAAGGTAAACCTTCAAGGCTAGGTGTCAATCCACTTACAAATTCATAATTATTGTGAGCTCAAGAGACAACAGGAAGCCGACAATCGGCTTACAATTAAGGTGTATACAAATTACAAATGGTATTACAATTGTAAGGTGGCAAAACGACTGACAACTCAAACTGAACAAAAGAGTGAAAATATACAAATCTTAAATCTGCTAATTTGTGCTATTTATTCTTACCACTATTTGTTTATACATTTATCGATACAACAAATAGTGCGAGTTTGCTATGAATTGAAACAATTGTTTAAAATTACCTGTGTTTTAAATACAATTAAAGTGAGAAATCAAGCAACAATTTTTAGAAACAAATTTGAAATAATTTTACTATTTGTTTTTTGAAATATCTCAAATTTATAGAACTTTGATCTTATGGGACTTAACGGCTTTTGCCACTCGAAATGATTTTGCCCGCGGCAATCGGTTAAGATGACGACAATATTGTGGCTTTGGCTGTCTTGCAGAAACGAACCCAACTTCTGTTGGCTCTTTGTCTGATCATTAATATTTTTTGTGCACCTTTTCTACATTCGCGGATTCGCGTGGTCGGGGAGAATGCGAAAGGCTGTGGAGTCACGGCAATAAGCGGTCGTTAGCTCTTGGCTTCAAGTTGTGGCTTTCAAGCCAGAGTCTAAGCAAATGCAAGACAGTTGAGGGCAAGAAAATAGTCTTAATGTCATAAAGTACAAAATGTGCAACTAAAAAAATCTAGTAAAATTATAAAAAAAATGTATTAATATTTCAGTTAGCAAAAAAACATTTCCTTCTTTTTAATATTAAATATGCATCTAAACAATCTAGTAAAATTTATAAAGTATAAAATGTACAAAAAAAATCTAGTAAAATTATAAAAAAAAATGTATTATTATTTCAGTTAGCAAAAAAACATTTCTTCTTTTAAATAATACTTTACTAATGCTTTTGATAAAACAATCCTACTATTCTGACCCCTATTATAAATCCCCCCAAGCCAAACACCTCGATCGCCGGCAAGAACTTGGCTCGTAAGGAGGGGAACTGTCTGTGAAGCCCGAGTGCTTAACCGCATTTAAGAAAGACCTGGCCAAAAGACACTCGGCAATGGCCAAACAAAATAATAAATTATTCTGTGAAACACGATCATGTCGAAATGGTCTCGCATTACCCAAGAAAAAACCACTCTGAATGAGCGTTACTCTTTCGATTCCGATTCCTTGGCTTCTTTTCCTCCACTCTCTATCTGGTGTCGTTTAAAGTATTTATTTTTATGTTTTTTTTCCTGTGTGCGAATATGCTGTTGCGATTGCCAATCCGAATGCGAATGCCACCAAAGTGTGCTAAGATCGTGGCCAGCGAACCAACGCGATGAGTAAGCCAGCAACGAATGCATCTGGCCAAAAGCATCTACAGCTACAGCCACCAACTTATGCGGCTCTCCGGTTGAAGTGCAATTGGCCAATGAGCGTGCCAGTGTGGAAAAATAGCAGTGCAGCACAACCAGTGCACTTAGAAAAAATCTCGAAAATTGTTTAAGAAAAAACCAGAGTTTTTTATGATTTTTTTTAGAACAAAACATAAGTTTTGAAATTTTTTTTTAAGGGTAGATAAAGTTTAAGACTTTTTCATAACGATAAACCAGAATTTTTTAAGATTCTCTTCGCACAAATAATAAATATCAAAAGCGGTTTGATCTTAATGTATACAATCAATGACGTATTTGGTTATATTTTATAATGGGGGTGATATTATGTTGATATTTCAAAATGACTTTCTTCAGGTTATTTTTATAATTTAACTATTTAAACTGGTTATCTATTATTTTTTGGCAGACGATCTGTGTCATATTAACCTAACATTTCGAATATATTTAAACCGGATTTTAATATATTTTTTTGAATTATTTTGTATAATAAATAACATATTTTTTCTCAGTGTTGAAAGCGAGAACAACAAGTTGAAGCGAGCACAAAATGCATTTTATACGCTGACTGCAGCTGCTAATTGGGCCAATGCACATTGTACAAAGTATAAAGTTAATTCATGCTTCGCGTCGCATTCCATTTGGTCTTCTAAAAATATCCTTAACCTTGGCGAGATCCACTTCTTCGGAGGGTTCAATGCACCTCATCCGGTTTTATGCGGCCATCTTGCAGTTGGGCTTTGGATAACTCTGCAATCCCACAAAAAAGAAATACTAAAATAAAGCACCATCCAACTTTGTCCTTCAGTTAGACATGCGATAGGCCAAACAGACATAACATATGTGTATTTCACTCGACTGGCACATTTACATTTAAATACAGGTGTAACTCTTCGACTGATTGCGACCATGTTGGCGAGCTGTGGGTGGTGGTTTTGGCCTTCGTTAATCAGTTAACTGCTCCGCACCTGCAGCGAACCGAAAGTCCCTCTGATTTGGTAATTGTTTGCATGCGGGCGGCCTAACAAAACGAGGTTGCTCTATTACTCACGGTTATTTGGCGATAACTTTAGGTATAATTAAGTCCAACATCAATTTGGGTCACGCGCAAAAGTTTAAGTTGTCGTTTGGTGCCTATTACACCTCTATCACTGTATATCGCATAAAAGAAAGAAATCTAGTATTATAATATTTGGTAAACTAGTTCAATAAGTTAAATATTTCTCTAGAAAAATTTTAAGCAATAATGAAACGAAATTCATGAGCGAAAAATGATGATTCTTATTATGCTTTGCTATCAAAGGAAATCACAATTTGAACAGCGTCGCGCTATTGAACCAGATGACCTGTTCACTGCCAACACACCACTTACGTACACACAAAGAAAAAACTTGGTAAAATCAACTGTTATAATTGTCAAATAGTAAATTAATACAGTAAATAGTTACTTTCACAACAACAAATACACACAATTAGCAAAGACACAACCCTATATCCTTGACAAAATAGACCATTTTTTGTGGTTGGGGACTGTTTGACAATTTTTTTTTTTTGTGTGTATGTGTACTTGCTGAGTTTTCGACAACAATATTTAATGCTGATAAAGAATACTTATACACCCAAAAAAAAGTAGTCATCACTATGCCCCTATTTAGGTGTCACTGTGTCACTATTGAGTTTCAATTTGGTTTTGATCAGAAGGTCATGAAGTTGACCCTATTCTGGGGTCACTTTAATATTTTCGAAAATAAAAATTTGACCCTATTTGGTGTCAAAGAGCCACTAGCCGGTGTCATTTTTTTAGAATGAAAATACGGGCAGTTGACCCTATTCTGGGGTCAATTTAATGTTTTCGGAAATAATAATTTGACCCTTTTTGGTGTCAAAGACAGTTTTTCGAAGTTATTTGATCCACTTTTGGTATCAACAAGACCCCAAAATTTTAATTCCGCACCAAAAAATAAAAACCATTGTATTTGTTTTGCATTTTTTTAAGATGAATCATTAAATATTTTATTTTAGGTTTTTTTTTATTTTAATTACATAATACATCAACTTATTCTAAAATAATTTTACTCGTACAAACTGGGTTCCATACGATAAGATGTGTAGGTGAATCGGCGGTCCGTGTTAATGATATTAAACGGTCTGGAACGAAAATTTAGAAAATAATTAGTTTGAGATTGAAACTCATTGGGTAATTTATCTAAGAATAATTGCTTAATGGAATCTACTATAACAGTGTTTACTATTTCTATAGTGCTTAAATACGCACATACATCAGTATATCATTCGTGCCTCACACATTTTTGGGTATACATGTATGTGTGTATGTAACAGCCTTGTGCATTCTTGGACAACTGCGTACCATATATACATACGTGCAAGCCATATTTCTGGAAATTTAACTAATCCAAGAATATGAATTGTATTAATACATTAATAATATTATTATAGTTATAATAATACTATTATTAATGTCCTTTTAGTCTGTCTTGTTTTACTAATGTAATTTTCACATTTTTGTATGTACACACATATGTAATTATAATTTTTCTATTGCACATTATTTTAAACAGATTTATTTAAATTACACACTCACATATGTTGAGCATACTTAATTTAGTGTAATTATCGTATTAAGAATGTACTCACCTGATTTTTAAAACACTTAACGCGCTTAAAACACTTAATACACAAAAAACGCGTTTTGTTTTTCTCACTTTCGAACTCACACTGACAGCGCAATAGCTGCGTCTCCACGCGATAGGCACATTTCGAACTTCGAAAATAGAAGTTCGTACTTCAGAAATCGATAAATGACAATTATTGCTATCAGTATGACCCTTGTGTCATTAAAATGACAATATTTCTTTTCAAGTTCAATTTTTTGAGAAAGGGGCTGTCCATATATTACGTAATCACCTAGGGGGGGGGAGGGGGTCAACCAAATGATTACTCTAGTGCAAAACAATTTTTTTTTTGTATGAAGAATTGATTACATGGGGGGGGGGGGGGGGGTCAAATATCGCCAAAATGGTGATTACGTAATATATGGACAGCCCCAAATGCGGTTTACTTTTGACACTCATTTGGGATCAACTTGACCCCAAAAATTTGATCCTAGGGGCAGTGACATTTTGAACCACAAGTTTTAAATTGACCCTCAGGATTTTTTTTTTGGGTGTAGTATAAAGCGTGCAACCTTATTAGGATCGAACTGTGTGGTGGATTCTTCCAAGGCTTTTGTGGGGCAGTCTTCTCAGGGTCCCAGGCACAAACGATGTGTCCATTTGCATCGACTAACCAAATGAATCTGACTATGATGTTTCAAGTCAAAGCCATCCAATTATAACAACTTTCCTTATCAATTCAGAAAACCATTATAAAATTTATTTTTATTCCACAAAAAAGTTTCGCCTTTTACTTATATTATATTATAAGCAAGAACAGTAATATATTTAAGTATACATAATTTACCGATTGTATTGCGAAGCGATAATTAACCAATGACAATATTATTCCATTTATATTTCCAAAGACCTCCATGTCAATATTTTTGTTGATGGTGAGATACACAAATATGTATTTAAAAATGTCGCAAAGGATTCATTTAATTTGGGTTTTCTTTACCTATTTTTGAAAATTAACTTTAAGCTAGGCGCATTCTCATCTTTGCGCATCTACCCCTTTTTAGAACCTCCTCCTGGGAAATGAAGCTTTCCGCTCCACGCTTGATAGCCGGCTTCCTCAGGAGTCAAGTCAATCTTTTCAAGGTCGATCTCCGCTGACAAGTTCGATGGTGCCGCAGAAAGATGTCCCAGGAACAGGAACAGCAGGAAAACGATCCAACAGACCGATAAAAGTGGCGTGTCCATTTCGGTCAACGAACTAAATATTTCTGACAATGAACATTAGTTCATAGTTTCAATTCAAAGCCGGACATAGGGAATGGCTTCTTATCAATTAGGAAATCAAAATTGAAAGCGCCAAGAGAGCCTATTTTCAAGTAGATTTTGGCTCTCTTTTTAAAAAAGTTTCTTTAATTAAATGAACTCTGAGAGTTTTCAGTGGAAACCACAGGAGACTTTATATGGGAGTTCTTTTTACTCTAGGAATAACTTAAAAATCTCTGTAAAATATTAGTTTTCTTTACTCCAAGAGCAGCGAGCTAAAAATAAAAACCAATCAAATGTTTAGTGGTGTTCTTTATTTGTTAACACTCTTCTTTTGCGCTTAATCACCACGTAGACTGACGTCCATAGTGAGAATAAACTTTAGGCTGAACATTTTATGTGTTTTTCGGCTTAGAGCTTTTCCCTTTATGGAATGGGGGTCCCTTCTTCTTTGGCTTTTTGGTTGTTGTAGTTGTGGTTGTAGTTGTTGTTCCCTCCAAAAAAGAGTGACTGGCGGGTTCCTCTGGAAAAATCATTATACTTTCAGGGTCGAATTCCGTAGTGTGTTGCGCGCAAAGGAGTCCCAGGAACATCAGGAATACGATGAAACAGGTCCCAAAATGTGACACGTCCATTTTGAGCAACGATCTAAATGATTCTGACTAAAATGTTTTTCAATTCAAAGCCAGACATTGGCAATTGCTTCTTATCAATTGGGAAAACAAAATTGAAAGCGCAAAGAGCGCTTATTTTCAAGTAGATTTGGACTCTCTTTTTCAAAAAGTTGATTTAATTTATTCTTTATTTTTCAACACTCTCGTGGTCCGCTTTGTCACTACGTGGACTTGTAGTTTTAGTTGTTGTACCTCCTAAAAAAGCCTTAAAGGCGGGTATCTCAGGTCATATGTCTTTAGGGCGGTATTCCGTAGTGGGATGCGCGAAAAGCAGTCCCAGGAACATCAGGAATACGATGCAACAGGTCCAATAAATTGGCACGTCCATTTCGAACAACTCACAAAACGATTCTGAATTTAATGAGTTTCATTTCAAAGCTAGAACATTAGGAATCGTTTCTTATCAATGAGAAGAACAAAATTAAAATAAAGGTAATAAAAAGCGTTTATTATTCTTAAATTAAATGAATTAAAAGTCTAAAGTTGAAACCGCAGGGCACTTTATATTGGAATTATTTTTATACCCTTGCAGAGGGTATAATGATTTAGTCAGACGTTTCCGACCACATAAAGTATATATATTTCTTGATAAGCATCACTAGACGAGTCGATCTACGCAAACTAGTCTCTCAGTTTTAAAGCTATCAAGATGAAACTTGACCAAAAGTCTTCTTTCTGATGCATGTAAAATCGGAACCGTCCGAATCGGACACATATATCTTATAGCTCCCATGGGAAGGTTCGAAAAAAAAGTAAAAAAATTCTAGATTCAGTGTTTTTTGAAATATTACCTTCTACTCTTGGGAATATTATTCTCTGAACGAATTAAATTTTGAAGAAGCTAAACTTTAGATTGTGGTAACATATACACGCAAGTAAATCTAAATTTATTGTTTTTGTAAATGTAATGATCTGGCCGAAGCTAGCTTTCTTTCTTGTTATTATAGGAATAACTTGAAAATCCCGGTAAAATATTCGTTTCCTTTACTCTGAGAGCAATAAGCTAAAAATAAAAACCAGTCAAATGTTTTACTTATGTTGTTCTTTATTTTTCAACACGCTTGTGGTCCGCTTCGTCACCACGTGGACTGCCGTCCATAGTGATAATAAAATTTAAGCCGGACTTATTATTGTGTTTTCGGTTTAACCGTTTTCCCTTTACGGAATGGGTTAGGCTTTTCTGTTGTAGTTGTAGTTGTAGATGTAGTTGTAGTTGTAGATGTTGTACCTGACCAAATGTGATCGTAGGGATCCTCAGGAATTATTGATATTTTTCGAAGTTCGAGTTCCGCCGTGGATTGCGCGAAAATAAGTCCCACGAACATCAGGAATACGATGCAAACGGTTCCAAAAATTGTAGCGTCCATCTCGAGCAACGAACCAAATGATTCTGCCTTTAAAATACTTTAATTCGAAGCTGGAAAAGTACGAATCTGCTCTTATCAATTCGGAAGATCTAAATTAAATAGAGAATCACTAGATGTTGTTCACGAGCGTTTGTTATTCAGAAATTCTTGCTCTAAAGTTTAATGATCTCCAAATTTTATGATATTTTATGTAGAAAAATTATACATTAAAAATGCAATATGTTTACCTATTTTTAACCCATCCTAAAGATACATATTCTGGCCTTAATTGAATAGTGGGATTAAATCAATTTGTTTAACAGTGTAAGTTGTATATAAAACCGGGGATAACATTTGTGCCTTATGTTTATACCCTTGCAGAGGGTATAATTATTTTAGTCAGAAGTTTGCAACGCAGTGAAGCAGACGTTTCCGACCACATAAAGTATATATATTCTTGATCAGCATCACTAGACTGGGGAATATTATTTTCTGAATATTTCTGAATTCCGAATTAAATTTTAAAGAAATAGGAACTGTCGGAAAATTAAATAGAAATTAATAGACAAAAAATTATATCTTTTTTAATTTTTATTACATTATCTTCTTCTCTGAGAGATAGCTTTTCTTTAAAATTTCAAAATTTCGAATTAAATTTAACTAAATTCGGGCGGCTGTATTATATAGGTGCCATAGGAAGGATCAAAAAATGAATGCCAAAATAATACGAAAGAAGCTAAAATTTAGATTGTGGTAGCAAATACACAAGTAAATCTAAATTTAATATTTTTATACCCGTTACTCGTAGAGTAAAAGGGTATATTGTATTCGTGCAAAAGTATGTAACAGCTAGAAGGAAGCTTTTCCGACCCTATAAAGTATATATATTCTTGATCAGGATCACTAGCCGAGTCGATCTAGCCATGTCCGTCTGTCCGTCTGTCCGTCTGTCCGTCTGTCTGTCTGTCCGTATGAACGCTGAGATCTCGGAAACTACAAAAGCTAGAATATTGGGATTACCAACACATATTCTTGGGCTTCCTACGCAGCGCAAGTTTATTTCAGGCGACCGCCACGCCCCCTCTAACGCCCACAATCGCCCATAGTCGCCCACAAACCATACTAAAATGTGCCTGGCGCCCACATTTTCAAATATTTCTGATAAGTATAAATGCAATTTTGTTGCGTTTAGTTATACCTATCGAAATGCAGAAGAAATTTTTTAAATCGGACCATTCGTTAAAAAGTTAAGCCTGATCAAAGTTTACATATATCTCCATCTCCCTCGCACTCCCTTTAGCTGAGTTACAACCTTTAGTCGGGACACCAACCCGACTACAGAGCTCGCACTCCCTTTAGCCGAGTGACGGGTATTAGATAGTCGGGACACCAACCCGACTATAGCGTTCTCTCTTGTTGTAAATGGAATGATCTGGCCGAAGCTAGCTTCCATTCTAGTTATTGTAGGAATAACTTGAAAACCCCGGTAAAATATTCGTTTCCTTTACTCTGAGAGCAATGAGCTAAAAATAAAAACCAGTCAAATGTTTTATTTATGTTGTTCTTTATTTTTCAACACGCTTGTGGTCCGCTTCGTCACTACGTGGACTGCCGTCCATAGTGATAATAAAATTTAATCTGGACTTATTCTGGTGTTTTCGGTTTAACCGTTTTCCCTTTACGGAATGGGCTAGGCTTTTTTGTTGTAGTTGTAGTTGTAGATGTAGTTGTAGTTGTAGATGTTGTACCTGACCAAATGTGATCGAGTTCCACCGTGGATTGCGCGAAAATAAGTCCCACGAACATCAGGAATACGATGCAAACGGTTCCAAAAATTGTAGCGTCCATCTCGAGCAACGAACCAAATGATTCTGCCTTTAAAATACTTTAATTCAAAGCTGGAAAAGTACGAATCTGCTCTTATCAATTCGGAAGAACTAAATTAAAGAGGGAATTACTAGATGTTGTTCACGAGCGTTTGTTATTCAGAAATTCTTGCTCTAAAGTTTAATGATCTCCAAATTTTATGATATTTTATGTAGAAAAATTATACATTAAAAATGCAATATGTTTACCTATTTTTAACCCATCCTAAAGATACATATTCTGGCCTTAATTGAATAGTGGGATTAAATCAATTTGTTTAACAGTGTAAGTTGTATATAAAAACGGGGAGAACATTTGTGCCTTATGTTTTTAAATGATAATGATGATAATGGCACCGAAATGAAATCAGCGCTTTTCTGCGTGTTGTCAAGAGACTCTTGAAAGTGCGAAACCCCCTAGATCATCTCGGGGGATGCCAGTGAGTCAGTTCAAACTCTTTGCCGTTCTCGGCGATAATTATGGATATCGATTTCGCTTCCTGTTGCACAGTGTGATTTTAAGACTGGTTTTCGTTGGGATTTTTTTCTTTTTTGGGTATTCTATTTATTCATTGTGGCTTTATTTGCGATTACTGATTTTCTATATTTAAGTTTTTGTCCGATGAAGCGGTTGCAACCGGTTCGAATTGCTTTGAATAAATCGTCGATCTACAGAAAGTGTGCGTTATTGTTTTGATTGTGACGGCGAAACCGAGAGAGCCGTCTTATAAATACGAATAATCAGCATAAAAATGGGAGAACAACCCCGAAAAGAGATAGAGATAAGACACCATTTGTATGGACTCATTGTCTAAACACTTGCCTCGATTCGGGTGGGGAACTAGCCTTGACTTTTACACAGAAGTCTTATCAGAATCTGAACGTGCTGATCGAACGATTTGGCGTCAAGTTCCGAGACCCTGTAAAGTTTCCTTGTATGTGCATTGTTCGGCGTACCTATATCTTTGATCGCACCTTATATTGATCATAAACGTAGGCTGCACCCTCTTCTTCGAACAAAGGCGGCAATCTTATCAGCAACTAATTTGTCACCCCAAAACAATGAGAGTTGGAAAACAAAAACCCCCATTGTCGGCCATCCATTTTGTGAGAAAACCAAGGCAAACACTAAAAAATAAGAACTCAAGTAGTTGTAGGCATATAATTAATAGTTGAATAAATCATATTGATAGTCATTTGATGGCTTCTCAGATGTTTTTTAATGACATACAACAGCCACATACTTAAATATAAGTATTATGAAACCAAGCGGACAATCAATCACACGCCTAAGTGCAACGTCATTAAGAAATAAAACAACGTTTATAGAGATTGATAGTTTGAAGGGTTTCATTTCCCACTTGTCTAGTAAACTTGAGCAGCTGTTGGAGTATTTAAAGTTCTTGAAAGTATTTATCACCAAATGGGTTGCACACAAGCCAAAGAATTTTTCCACACTCTTTGGTAAAATAAACTGCTAACCGCAAAGCCACAAAAAGAATATTATACGAAAATACCCATCAGTTCGGTTTTACCACAGAGTAATCAATCTACAGTTTTGTATTCAAAGAAGTGTATAAAACCTCTTTTATATTTCTCAGGAAAAATCATTAAAAACCTTATAATTAATATTCCCAATGATAACTTATTACGCGGTACTGATACACACTCATTTTCGTTTCTTCGCAAAATATTTGAAATGTCATAAAATGTCACGTTGATAGATTTTGCACGTAGCAATGGCAATTAAAAGCATGTAAGATTTTAGGGAAACAACTTTAGTGTTGCCTTCCATTTGCAAAATACTAGTCAGTAGCTAGTCATAAAATATCCTATAGGAAAAGTACTTACACCACGCTGGTGTAAGAACAACAACCCTCGAAGAGCCGGCGAGCCATCCATTTAATTTATCGCCAAATATAAATAAACTTAAATGAAAAGACCACTTAAGACCCGGACACTTGACTTATGGGGCTCTAGGCATTCATATGCGGGTTATACAAGCGGGGCATTGATATCGCCGTGGACAACTTAAGACCCGGGGGCATTGAAAAGTCAATTCTTTGGGGACTTTCCCTGTAATTCCCTGATAAGACAAAGCGTGAGGTCAGCGATGGAAAATAATGCAAATTTTATGGCATTTAAGTCAAGGTTCGGGGGGTTTAAGACCCGTGATTGATCAACTAACAAAGGCAACATTGTTTACTTTGTTTAGAGCTGATTGTGAATCATCTTGAATGTATTATATCTGTAATATTTTGGGCCAAGGATTGTTTAACTTAAAAACTATTTGTGCCTAGACATGTAGAAAATGATTTATTATTGATATTAAATATTTTTTTTGTTAATAATTAAAGTGTAAACAGATCCTCTTCTCTGAAAGCAGCGTGAATCATGCCTGTAAGCCGTAGCTATCTGCAGGTCAATATTTATTATCAAGTGACCAAGAAAATCCACAAGAAATCACGTGTCTGGCTACCAATAAACCTCTTTGTTTGGCATTATCTCGGCCGTGGTTCGAGTATTTCCCATATATCAACCATAACCAACCTCAGTGCTCCAGATAATGACGCGAACACATGCAATATCTATCTGAATAGATATATGGAGCTTCTTATTTTTCAGTCACGTACCGTACATACGAATTGTTTTGGTTGTCTCCTCCCGATTCGTACCGTTTGCTGTTTATCAATTTGCAATTCCCAATTTTGGTGGCTTTAATTAATACTAAAGATAGTGCCCGTCTAGCCTGGCGGTTACATAGTTATTGTATGCTTAACCTTCGGTTATAATTTTCGTGCGCTTGCACAATTCCATAAATTTCAAAAAAATAAAACAAAAACATACCGCACAGCTGCGAGCTGCGATTGAAAGGCAACAAATTGAAATAGATTACCAACGATATCGTTAAATTTATGAGTGTGTGAGCCACATTAGGTGGATAATTTATGGCTCTGATTATGGGCCATTCGGCTAACTAAAAGTGGACTAACGTGGCTCCGACCGACGTCTTGACCTTCAGCACTCGAAGTTCTTCGAACGTAGACGATAATAATCCCATCAAGCGGTGAACTCGCTGCTGATCCGCAGATTCATTCAAATTAGTGACTCACAAAGTGAAGAAGCGCCAGCCAGCCGAGCATGTCTGATGTCTCAATATCAGGGCTTTAGACTCTGTTAGAGCCGAAGTGCCAAAAAGCATTTAACATTCATTTCTGCGCCAATAAACGCGCACAATAACAATATGTATATACAGTACGATCGTGTGCTGATCATCAATCGGGTGTTTCGTTTGCTGTGCTCAGAATGGACAATGCTGAGAGCTTTCTCCGCAGTTTCCACAGCTCTAGATTATAATCGCAGTATGTCACCGAGTACAGTGTATACTGTACACCACGGCGTATGAGTATTCCGCCCGGTTAGAACTAGTGACGAAGCAGCCAGCTCGTGACTGGTTTGAACAATGGACAATTGTTCGCCGGCATGCGCATGTCAATGACCGTTTCACCACCCTCACCCCTTTTGATCAGATAGATATAAATATCTATATAGTATATCAAACAAAAACACCTCTTAACGAGGTAAAAAAATAGTGACGACCGCACCTTCAACATACAAAAGATCTGATATCATATTTTGTGACGAAAAATAATTTTACATTCGAAAATATAAAAACACTTTCTAAAATTTACTCATTACTACCAAAAGTGGTAGAACAAAACTTTTTTATATCGATGTGATGAACGTCATATCAAATTTTCAGAACTTAAAAAACATATTTTGGACAAACTGACAAACAGAATTAAATTTTCATTTTGGTTCTTCTTCCCGTAAATCTTATTTTGGCTATAACTTTTGAACGGAGCGTCCGATTTTCTGATATCCCTCATATTAAGCGCATTTTCAGTAGCAATACAACTAACGTAGTCCGGGGGGCCAATTATACCCACCGGCCCCAACAGATCCAAATTTCTAAATTTTCACTTTTACACTTTCACCGCTCTCCCTCCCAAACCAATTGATTTTCTTGAGGTCTTGGTATGCAATCCTTTAAGTTTTAGCAATACCTTTAATTTGGTGTATTACTCATTACGATCGGACTATCACAGCAGATTTTCATTTCTTCGTGTATATATAGTAGTCGCCTTCGCACACTCTCCTGGTGCGCTTCGTCACTACATGGACTGCCGTCCATAGTGATGCCCACAGAAAACTATAGAGAGCACAAAACGCATGAGTTTCAGCTGCCACAGCAATGTGTGTTTGTTATCTACGCGGCTTATCTGCAAAATATTTGCCAAACATAAATAAATGGCGCCCAATACAAAGTAAAGGCAAAACGGTGGCAATAGTGTCACCAGTTTGAAAAAATAGCAAAACAAAGTTTGCAAATTAAGCTGTATTATGGGAATAATTATAATAATTATACCCGTTTCTCGTGGATCATGTATATGTAACAAGTAGAAGGAAGGGTTTCCGACCCTTCTTGATCAGGATCACTAGCCGAGTCGATCTAGCCATGACTGTCTGTCCGTTTGAAAGCTAAGATCTCGGAAACTTTAAGAGATAGAGAGTTGTGGTTTTAGATTTAGATTCGCCCACAGTTTTGAAGCTGTTTTAATATTTAATATATTAGTTCCGTTTTCTCTAAGAGCAACGAGCTAAAAATAAAAACCAGTCAAATGTTTAGTGTTGTTCTTTATTTATTAACACTCTTCTTTTGCGCTTCGTCACTACGTGGACTTCCGTCCATGGTTCTTTCCTCCTTTTTGGAATGGGGGGCGGCGCTTAGTGCTTGGCTTTGGCTTGATCTTTTTGGTTCTTTCCTCCTTTTTGGAATGGGCCCCCCCCATTAGTGACTGGCATTCGGTTCCGCGATGGCTTCGGCTTTTTGGTTTTTGTAGTTCTAGTTGTAGTTCTAGTTTTAGTTCTAGTTGTAGTTGTTCCTCCCAAAAAAGAGTGATTTCCGGGTATCTCTGGATCACAGGTTACAGTTTTAGTGTCGAATTCCGTATTGTGTTGCCCCAAAATGAGTCCCAGGAACATCAGGAATATGATGAAACAGGTCCCAAAAATTAACACGTCCATTTCGAGCAAAGAACTAAATGATTCTGACTATAATATATTTCAACTCAAAGCCAAATCATTGAGAATTTTTCTTATCAATTACAACAACCGGAGCGTTTATTGTCAACAGGCCCCAAAAATTAACGCGTCAATTTCGAAATAATTCTGCTATAATGTATTTTAAATCAAAGCCGAAACATTGAGAATTTTCTTATCAATTACGAAAAGCAGAGAATTTATTGTCAAGTAGAATTAGGGCTTTATTTTTTTCAAAAGTTTAAATTAAATAAACTGAGTGCTTTTAGTTGAAACCACATGGCACTTTATATTCGACTTCATTTGACTATAGGAATTACTTAAAAATCTCGGTAAAATAGTAGTTTCCTTTTCTCTAAGAGCAACGAGCTAAAAATAAAAACCAGTCAAATGTTTAGTGTTGCTATTTATTTTTTAACACTCTCTCGTCACTACGTGGACTTCCGTCCATGGTTCTTTCGCCCTCTTTGGAATGGTGGGGTCTTTTTGGTTGTTGTAGTTGTAGATGTTGTACCTCCCCAAACAGTGTTAGTTTCTGGGTTTCTCTGTATAACCGTTTAAAGTATCAGGGTCGAATTCCGTAGTGTCTTGCGCCGAAAGGAGTCCCAGGAACATCAGAATTATGATGAAACGGGTCCCAAAAATTAACACGTCCATTTTGAGCAAAGAACTAAAAGATTCTGACCATAAAATATTTAAATTCAAAGCCAAATCATTGCGAATTTTTCTTATCAATTACGAGAACCGAAGCGTTTATTGTCAACAGGTCTTAAAAATTGACGCGTCAATTTTGAAATCATTCTGACTATAGTGTATTTCAATTCAAAGCCGAAACATTGACAATTTTCTTATCAATTAAAAGAAACAGAGCTTTTATTTTCAAGCAGATTTAGGGCTTTATTTTTTTCAAAAGTTTAAATTAAATAAACTGACAGTTTTAAGTTGAAACCACAGGACACTTTACATTGGACTTCATTTGACTATAGGAATAACTTGAAAATCTATGTAAAATATCAGTTCCCTTTACTCTAAGAGCAACGAGCTAAAAATAAAAACCAGTTAAATGGTTTGGGTTGTTCTTTATTTTTCAACACTCTAGTGGTGCGCTTCGTCACTACGTGGACTGCCGTGCCTAGTGATAAATAAGATGGACATTTTCTGTTGTTTTCGTCTTTCGCCCTCTACTGAATGGGTTAGGCTTTTTTGTTGTAGTCGTAGTTGTAGTTGTAGTTGTAGATGTAGTTTGTTGTTCCTGTGAAAATAGTGCGAGAGACGCCTTTCTCACGTCTCTAGGATTCCGTTACTAGCGTCGCATTCCCAAGTGGGTTGCGCGAAAAGGAATCCCAGGAACATCAGGAATACGATACAATAGGTCCCAAGTCTTGACGCGTCCATATTGAGCAAAGAACTAAATGATTCTGCCTTCAATAGGTTTTAAACAAAGCTGGAAGAGTACGAATCTGATCTTATCAATTCGGAAGAAATGTAGTTAACGAGCGTTTATTAGCAAGAAATTCTTGCTTTAAAGTATTTTGATTATCTCAAATTTTAACGATATTATAGATTCCTTAGCTTCCCATTCATCGCAAGTTTATCTTGCCAATTTGCCACGCCCATATTAATGCTCACAAACCGCGAAAAGCTGTGGTGTCCACTGTTTTAAAATTTTCAAAATGTTTTTAATTATTTTGAAATCTTTAAATATATAAATTAAAATATAAAACAAGAGACAAGTCGACAATTAGAAACCCGTTACTCAGCTAACCAACTTTAAAACAAGTAAAGGATTTTTAGACCATCGATAGGTATTGACGAATCAAATACATTTGAGTTTACATTTTCATTTTATCTTCAAAACTGCGAGCGCCAAAGTTTTTTGCGGTTTGTGGGCGTTAGAGTAGGCGTGGCTGTCGTCTGAAAGAAGCCTTCGCCGCGTAGGAATCCCAAGAATATGTGTGGTTAATCCCAACTTTCTAGCTTTTGTATTTTCCGAGATCTCAGCGTTCATACGGACAGTCAGACAGACGGACGGACATGGCTAGATCAACTCGGCTAGTGATCCTGATCAAGAATATACATACATATATACTTTATGAGGTCGGAATCGCTTTTCTTTCAATATATAAATAGTTGAACCAACAGCACTGAAAAGCAAATAAAATGGTGCAAAAGAAGTTAAAGAAACATTTGAACAAAACAGCATGGCAAAGTGTTTTAACAACTTGTTGTTGACCTTAAACGTGCCCGGTTTCGCGTCCATTATGGCCAAAGCCCATAATGCAAATATGCGGTAGTTAAATTGCACATTGCAATAATGCAGCAATATTGCGCATACAATGTTCAGCTACCATTAATAAATAAAGTCACATGTTAATTATCAGGCAGTGGCACGTCGTCCACTGGCACCACTAATTTCAATATTTGCAGCAGCTGTTGGTGCTGGGACAGATACAAAAACAAAAACAAAAACAGATACAAAAACAAAAACGAAAATATCAAACTCAGCGGCGACCTGCTTTGTTCAAACAGGTTCGAACCGACTGTAAATATATACAATACATTAAGAGAGGTTTACGTAGCCAACGCGGATCACGTGAAAAAATTATCCACCGCTGGCGATGAAACACTAACAAACTGAGAAATTAGCAATGTCTGGATGTTTGAGACAAAGGAAAGGCAAATAAAAGTGCGCTAACTGCTGTCCATTTAAAATGCGCGCCAATTTGTTGAGTCAGGGTGGCAGCGCCAGGCAGTTTTTGAAATATTGAATTTTAAATTGTAAAAACTGTAATTAGTTTGTTGTTAATAGCGGCCTGAAATATGTATAATATTAAATTTTCCAAGCCACAGAAATAAAAAAATATTTATAAATTACTCAAGAAAGAATTTAGAATGCTCATACTAAATCATTTTAAGGGAACTTACGTTTGTGTTATATGCCCCTTTAACATTTTTTAATAACACACTATGAATCAATCAAAATCGATGTTTACTCATTTATTTAAACAGGAATACAAATCTTAGAAAATTTATGCAATTCGCAGTAAAGGTAGAAACTTTCTAGTGTTCGCATTATAGGCTAAATTGTGGGTATGTTGGAATATAAAACAAGTTGTTGCAATTTCAAAACGGGAAGTAAAGATTTTATTCCCATTAGAAGTCTGACAATAAGAGTTCTCTCATTTGAAATTTCCCGCCACCGTAGTGGTAGTGCTGCTTTTCCGATGTCCTTTTGTCGAATATATCGATACTATCGCGAGATGCTGGGCCATCGCCAGCAAACACGTAGTAAACAGAAAAAATTGGATTGGATCGAAAAATTGCAATAAAACCAGAGCCACGGCACTCGCGTGTGCAAATATTAGCGCAATTCGTCGGCCCGCGTGAGAAGTGGGCGGTTAAATCGGTGGGAGGTCGTCGTCTTCGCCACCTACTCCCACTCTCTCCCTGTTTCTCTCGCCATCTCGCTCGCTCTGTTTTGAAAGGCCTGCCATGTGTGTGTGAGTTGGGGGCTCCGCTCGCGTGTGTGTGTGGGTGCGGTGGAGTAACTGTAACGGTTGCAGTCGCATTTACCGTTACAGAGGAGCGGCGTTCGGGTGAGTGCGCCGAATAATTAATAAATGCGGAAATTAGTCGCTTTTCAATTTAGTCGCCCCAGCACAGCCTTAAAAATCAGACTCTGTAATACACGTACCCATTTACATATTCGGGCCCTGTCTGTGTGTGCGTTGCGTATTGGCCATGACATCACTACCATTATAAATCCAACTATCTCTTTTGAATTCCCTTGCAGTTTCAAGAGATCGTGCCCGACATGGATGACTCCGAATTCATGTTCAACGAGAAGCAATCGATCCGGGACTCCGGGCGCACGCTGAAGCGCTACGGGAGCACCTGCTGCAACAGCCTCCGGAACAACGAGACCCTCATCCGGCACATCGTCGAGAAGACGGACACGCTGCAGGGCATCGCCCTCAAGTACGGATGCACGGTGAGTCTGAAATCAATCCTCTGGAGAAATCATCAAGCCATTCCATATTCGTTGGGATCCGGAAGCTTCAAGAGTGCCTTATAAAGTTACCAACTATTTTTGAATAGTTTTTCTATTTTTTTTAAGATTTTAGGAAGATTTACTTTGAATTTAAATTGTTAATTCTTTAAATTTAAAATAAATAAAATTAAATTATTAGAACAATAGTTGCCATATTTTCCAGTTATCTCTAAAAATATTTCGTACTAAGTCAATTAATAAAAACACATTCTCTAGGAATCATCAAAAGTTTAATTAATTTAAATTGGTTATTATTTGTCGGTTTTCAACCAGACGTATTCCATAGTCATTTCACTATTTATGTTGAATATTGACATTGCACATTTCCAGTTGAGCCATTTGAAAAGGAAGCTCCAACAGTGCACAAGTGGTATTTCCAATTTAAACTCCCCGAGATTTACAACAGTTTTCTCTTCAGGTCTTTATGGAAGCTCCACTAGTGCGGCTCGTATTTATGTTGTAATCCCAATTAGTTAGAATCAATTATTAATTTTACTATTTCCCACTGCCACTTAATGATTATTATTTCCTAAATATTTTATTATTGGTGGACTAACTGTGGATGAATTTCACAAAAACCAAGATTTTAAATTTGTAATATTGTAATGCCTTAACCTTTTCCAAACTTGATCAAATCTTCTTGGCCTACACTTTATTTCATTGGATTAGCTGCAATTCCAAAGACCATTGCTGACACGCTAACCCTTTTGTAATTTAAATGTCAGAAGGCAACCCTTGAACTTTCGTATTTCCAATTTATTTCAAGCCAAAATAAGTTTTAGGTAATTCTACCTAAAAAAATAATTTTAAAATTTACATAACATTTTGGTAATTAATCAATCAAGTTAGTCAGAATGATCTAACCCAAAATACTTTCTAAAAAGTAACTTGAAATGTATTTCTAGCCGCTTAAGGAAGGCCAAACCAATTACTGTCACGCTATCCTCGCAACTAATTTACTTTTTATAGGGCTCTCAAAAAAATTTTCAAATTATGAATCTTGACAAATTCATTTCACCATGTCCATTGATTTATTGCACTCTTGGGGAAGCTTTACTAGTGCTGCAATCACGCGACCCCGTTGCATTTTAAATGTCAACTCCCTGGGATTTGAATATATCGATTCAATAGTGGCAATGTGTTGCCCGGGTAACTCCCATCCCATCCCCAACCCCATGTCATTCTGTACTTTCTTGGAATTTACGACCGAACCCACACCTTCTTACAATTGCGGGGGATGTGATAAGTCGTCTAGTGACTTGGACAAACAGAAGATAGCGACATGTGAGAAGGGACAGTCAGTCTAGAGACGAGTACCTAGCATCTAGTCCGGCTGTTTATCAGTCTTGTTATCGCAATGGACCTGAGAGACCCAGACCCGTGGAAAATGCTGCAGCCCCATATTTAGACACACTCTCCCTACTTGACAGATTGCTGCATATAATTTATGTCCACAATCAGAACTCGACTGTTCAGTTAGCACTGGTCTAATATTTGCCTAAAGTCAGATTAAGTTTATTGACTCGAAGAGCCTGAAATGTCGCTGTAAGCCAAAACAGAATATCGTTGCATATGCCACTTGACCCGATTGGCCATATATGCGTCCTAGCCGGCTCATCCATCCGTCGATCAATCTCATCCATCAATCATGTGTCAGCGCCGCAATTGCCCGTAATTGATGAGCTCCTCCAACTTATACACACCTATGTATTGCATTTCAGACGGAGCAAATAAGACGGGCCAACCGCCTCTTCGCCTCGGACAGCCTGTTCTTGCGTCAGTTTCTTTTGGTTCCGGTGGAGAAGAACTCGCCGTACTATCCCCAGGTGCCGGGGGACTCGATAGCCGCCTTCGATGCCGTGCTGGCCACGCCGCCGGGCACTCCGGACGCCAATGGCCAGCGGGAGGCGCACAACAATGCCAACAATCTGAGCCAGAGCAACAGCAACAGCTTCATGAAGAGCAACGACATTAGCAGCAGCAGCAGTAGCAGCAGCAGCAGCAGCGGGAGCAGCAGCAGCTGCAACACAAGTGGCGCCGGGCCAAGTCCCGGAGGATCGCGCTCCGGCGGCAGCCAACAGCAGCAGCAACAGCCCCCGCAGAGGCCGTACTCCATTGCCGGGGAGCTGCTGGTGGTGCAGGCCGGAGACGAGGATCCAGCCATGATGCACGGCCACGGTGGATGCAGCGGTAAGCAGAGCAAGAGCCTGGACTCGGTGGCCGCGATGACGCCCGAGGAGGAGAACCGGAAGTGCATGAACGACTTCCTCAACAAGATCGACAACACCATTTCCGAGTCGCGCAAATATGTGGAGCGCTCCAAGGAGTAAGTAAAATACATCTATTGGCTATTTATAAAAATTAGATACTAGGTACACGTGTTTTTAAACCAATTAACAGCTAATCAATCACAATTTAAGATCGGTCGTTCATGTTTCACTTCGAAAATCAATCAATTATGAAGTAAATTATCTGACAGAAGTTCTGTCGAAGAACCATTAGACAAAGAAATAAAGTGAGTCCTAACAATCTTAATTGAATGCGGAATTAGTTGATCGCCTCTATTAAAATTGTATTATAGTATTGTTATACATTGGTTTATCGGCACTTAATGATAGAAATAGGAATAATGAATTTAAAAAGTCTGGTATAGGTGCCAAATAAACCCCCACTTTATTCGTCTCTTTTTTTACTTAAACTGCATATACTAATGGTTTATTTTATTCCTTCCAGCCTGGTCAACAGTCAGAGCGATGCGGACATCTGCATCAGTGCCAGCGCCGACTTCTTCCCGCAGCGTCGCCATCCGCTGAACAATTCCTACAAGACCAACAACAACGACCGTCCGCCGCAGTACCAGCGGCACAGCTCCACGGGCAGCGGGAACTCCTCGGATACGGCGCACCTGTTGAACACGACGCAGACGCGACGAGTCCAGAATTCACTGAAGCGACTGGAGAAGCAGCAGGACGACTTCTTTGAGTTGTAGCACCCGTCTGCGGGTCGGAATCTAGCCTAATTACGCTGAGAGTTAATTTTACAATTCGTTTTAATTGCCGCGCATCGGGGAAGACGACTTATGTCAGCATGTTACATCACACGGAAATGCCGCACTCTAAATGTAATATAAATAATGATATATATCGACACGTATGCGCGATACCTTACCTATATGATTAAACATAAATGTAACGAGCTAAAACCTAAACTAAACTAAAAACCTAAACTAAGCGCTGCGCTATGTAAACCTGTAGTACGATGACAAGGCAGTTCTGACCCCCCTTCCTTTTTTTTTTGATCTTGTGTCAGCCCTGTATAATTGCCGCCAATTTGCTTGCAAGATCCGATCTGATCCGCATCAAACCGATCCGGAAGCCTTCTGTCCTCCTGTCCGCCCCCGCCCCTCCTGCCCCCATTATGTTTACTTTTTGTATGACTCTAGCTTTAATCACACTGTGTATAATTTAGTTATGAGAATTATTAATGTTAATTGTATATAGTCGCCAGAAAACACAACAATCCCCTGGACCGCTCTGACCGCTAACACGAAATTGGCCAACTGTTGACGTGTAATTTTAATTTATTCTTTAGCTTTCCAAAGTATTAAACCGCAACTGAAAATAAATACCGTTCTATATTAAAGTGTAACCTCAATTGTTAAAAACAAGCATCCACCACGAACCAATCTAAATATCCCCAGAAACCTCAATATCGAACTGCACTCATATCGAGCCAAGTCATGTTGTACGTGAGAATGTTTTATAAAAATAAAGTGAGAATTGTGTTGGAACCAATGATGTGTGTGTTAATGGAGCTATGAACCACGGGAATTCCAGGTGTTTTAAAAACAGTCGATCCTCGGTAATGTTAACCACCATCTTAAGTTGAATTTCCAAAAGCAGAGGGTTGGTAAGTTAGGGAAGTTCGACTGTAGCGTTGCCAGGACAACGTAGCCGGGACAAACAAACGAAACCGTACTAACCGGTTACGTTAACATTTTAATTCAGGAAAAATAGGCGAAAATGTCGGACAAAGATCTGGATGCCATTATTCTGGTGACCCAGAAGGTTTTGGGCAAGTACCTTAAGAAGCCACCGCTCACGGAGAAGCTGTTGAAGAAGCCACCGTTCCGGTTCCTCATGGACGTCTTTAATAACGTAAGTGGTTGGACCTTTTTTCACACTCCTGTAGTTAACCAAATGAGACTTCCCTATGGACAGTTTATCAAGCAAACTGGCAAGTTTGAAGGTTTATATACACCAGATGAACAGTTGTTCGAGAACATCAGTAGTCGGGAGGATAAGATTCGATACCTGCAGAAGATGATCGATGCAATCAGTGAGTTTTCTTTTAAATGGGGTTCCTGGGATACATAACAGGCAGCTTGACTTTCCACAGAACTAACCACTAAGATGGACCTCAAAGTACGCACCTCGAAAATAGTTGCTGGCCAGGAGCCGGAACTCACCAATGAGCTGCTCCAGGCGATGGCCAGTGTGGCTGAAAACAGTTTGGAGTGGGACGGCGTTGTGGACCAGGTGGTAATTGCCCACAGCAAAACACCACTTGCCATCACGAAAAACCCGAAGGAAGCTAAAAATCCCAGCAAGAATCCATCGCCCGCCGGCAAGGAGGAGGATCCAAAGCGACGCAAGGACAAACGTATATCGCCACAGGAGCAAAAGGTGCGCAAGGCCACCGAGCAGGCATCCCGATCTACTCCCCCAACAGAGAAGGATAAGGCATCCCAGAAGAAGTCAAGGGCAGCCAAGGATGAGCCCAAATTAAGTCGGCAGAATTCCAAGCAAAAGAGTCCCTCGCCGGTTAAGCTCAAGTCGAAAACCAAGCTGCAGCTTTCCACCGAAAGCGATAATGCCAACATGTCCATGTCTCCGGTGCCAGGAGGAGTAACCAAGCAGCCAGCTCCTGAAACGGTTGCTCCCAAGCAAGAGCAGGAAATGGTAATAATTAATATATGATTTAAAAAACAATAAGTACTATTTATAACATAACAGGTTTCTCCCGCAAAGGCGAAGGAGGCGTTGGTGGAACCAGCCCAGGAAACTCCACAGGCTCCCCCACCTGAGCCAGAGAGTCGGAAATCATCCAGCAGAAGCCGCCGATCCAGTGGTAACCATAGACAACCAGAGCCCAATCCCACTGAGAACCAATCCCAGCCAGCGGTCCAGTCGTCGGAAGGCAATTCTCCGCCCGATTCAAACAGCGAGGTCAAGCGGGAGATGCCCACCTCCAGAGAGAACTCCAAGGAATCCAATCAACGACCTAGAACCTCACTCAGACCTCCATCCGCTCGACCAGCCTCCGCACGTCCTGGAGCTCCGCGGCGTCGCAATGTGGAGATCGTACTTCAACCAAACGATCAGGTCAAAATGTCTGGGATTAATGTTAAACTAGAAACCTTTGGAGACCTGGATGACGATGGGGAGAACCTGGTGATCATAGAAGATGCCACCTCACACGACATTACGGAAGGTGGTGGAGGCGAAGAAGCTGTGCTGGAGGGCCAGCTCGATGCTCAGGGTCGATTGGTCCAGCAGATCTTGGAAACCCAAAAGGAATTGGTTCATCAAAATGCCGAAGTGGTGGAGCCTCCACAGAGTCAGGCCCGCCAAAGCTCCGCTCGCCAGGTTAACGACCTGCGAGATGTGATCCAAACTCTCACGAAGTCGATAGGTCCAATGGGAAAACTGCTGGACTTCATTCCCGAGGACATCGACGCAATGCAACTGGAGCTGACCATGTGGCGCGACAATTACAACCAGGCCGCGCTGGAACTGAAGAGGGAACGGAGTCTCACTGCGTCCGCCACGGAACCCATGAAGCACCAGCTGCAGCAAATCGAGGCTAGCATCGCCGAGTACCGGGAGCTTATCGACGAGAGTCGCCACAAGATCCTGCAGAACAACGCCCGCATCCTCAAGATGATGATGGAACAGTAAATGTTGGCAGAATGGCCACAAAAAGCTCTTAAAATATTATAATGTTTTTTATATTTAATAAGAGTGATATAAAAATAGCCATGCATGTATTGCTTGGGTACACTTTTCAATTCAATATATATAAAATGTATACAATAATATCAAAATATTTTTGATACGCAATAAGTTGGTTTGTTTCTTTTTGGGCGATTTGTTAGTTTGTAAACAGTTCTGGGTAAAAATGGAAGAATTTAACAATTTTAAGGTCACTTGGTGTTTGAACCGAAACCAACACTCCTGAAACTAGCGCTCTTATAAAAAACCAAAACGAGCCTTAACATATTTAACTCGATCATAAACCGCTCCTTTCACTTTCAATTCCTATTAAATTTTCGCTAAGCGCCATTGAAAAGCAGGCTTAGATTTGTATAATTTGTGCGATAATTACATGCATGTAAAGCAATGCATTTAAGGCTGAAAAAATCAAACCTTCTCTTTTTCGCTTTCCGAAGGGGCAGTTTTTTTCTTATCGTCTGTGACCGACTCTTTCTTAGTTTCCTCTGGGATCTCCTCCTTTTCAGCATCGCCTGTGATCGTCTCCGCTTCATCATCCTCTGCAGTTGACTTATCCTCGACTTCTTTGTCCTTTCCCAAGCCATCTTCCTGATCCTCATCCCCCAGCACATACTCGATGACATCGTCGATGGGGAAGTTGTTGAGCAGCGACTTGATGGAATCGTTGTGAATAACAACGGTGAAGAGCAGCTTGCAATACTCCCGCATGCGACTGCCGTAGTCCAGTTCAGCGTAGTTCTCGGCACCTTTTTGCAAGTCGTGGCCGCAGTTCTCGATCACTTTGCAGAGCACCATTTCCTCGGGGGCATTGGGCCAGCCGTATTTCTTTAAGATGGGCGGATCCACCAGCATGTCAATGAGTTTGCCCACGTTCTCCTTAAGCTTTAGATCCTCTTCAGTCAGGATTTCGCCGCTAACCTCATCCTCGCTCGATGCTTCGTCCAGATTATCGGCGATGGCAGCAGCCAAGCTGGCCGCCAGGGATTTGCGCTGCTCTTTCTTGACCACCGGCGAGACCTGGGTCTCATCCTTTTTGCCCTCAGGCTTGACGGCACTTTCATCCGTCAGCTGCTCTCCCTCGATGGCCCCGTCCAAAGGCAGAATCGTGTAGGTTTCGTTTTCCAGTGTAATGGTCTGGGCAGCGCCATCGCCCTCGTCCACCAGGAATTCTCGCACCACAACA
This sequence comes from Drosophila prostipennis, assembly GCA_037075205.1. Lineage (NCBI taxonomy): Eukaryota > Metazoa > Arthropoda > Insecta > Diptera > Drosophilidae > Drosophila > Drosophila prostipennis. The sequence goes on along the minus strand of JBAMCJ010004749.1, from coordinate 40,635 downwards.
CCATTGCCATCCGTTTGGCTGGAAATCAACGAGCCCGCCGAAGTGTTTAGCGCCACCGGTACAACCTCCTCATCATCTTCGATTTCGGTGAGCGGCACCTTCTTTGCACGCTTCGACGGCTGCGGCTCAACGCCGAAAATATCATCGGGATCGCACTCGTGCACGGTGCGAATGTGCCGACGCAGGGTTTCGCTGCTGTCGAAGTTCTTATCGCAAATGGCGCAATCTGTTCGCTCCATAATTTTGACGGCAGAACGCTTGGTGGTCCGTTTTTCCTTCGCTATAAATGGGATGTTCAGGATTTATGATTCTATAATTGCTAGTCAGGTTTAACTTACGGATGTGTTTGCCCTCGTCCATGTGCTCCTTGAGCAGCGCTGTCGTGCGGAAGGTAGCCTTGCATTCGGTGCAGGAGAAGACGGGCCGTTTTGTGCGCGAGTGAGTCTTAACATGGCGCTCAAGTCTGCGGCAGAAAAGTGCAATCGGTTAGAAAAGATTAGACTACTAAATCTTTTTGACCACTTACTGCTTCTCAGTTTTGAACTTCTCCTCGCACTGATCGCAGGCAAAGGGGCGAATATGGGTCTTGGAATGGGTACGCAGCTGGGTGGCCTGGATGAAGCTCTTGCCACACTCCTCACACTTGTGAGGTCGCTCCCCAGTATGACGCTTCATGTGACGATTGAGCACTTCCTTGACGGCAAAGGCTTGGTTGCACTAAAGGGAGAGATACTGATTAGATAAATAAAAGCCCAATTTTAGGAATAATATAAGGTCTTCCTCGACTAACCACAGTGCAACTGTAGGGTTTCTCGCCAGTGTGATAGCGTCGATGCTTTTTTAGGGCCACCAAAGCGGAGAACTTCTTGTCGCAAAGATCGCAATCAAAGGGCTTTTCCCCGGTATGTGTGCGTATGTGTATGCTGCAGATATAGTTATATATTTGTAAATTAATTATAATTATTAGACAAATGTTAGACTCACTTGAGTGTGGACAGGCTGTAGAAACAATTCTTGCACGTGTGGCACATGTACTCCGGCTTCTTCACCACCTGTGTGCCCAAATGCTGCTTTAGATGCGATCGCAGGTTGTCCAGGCGATAGAAGACGCGATCGCACACCTTGCAGCTCATGGTATCGGTTTCGTTCGACGAGCACGATGAGTACTTCTGATGACGCTTCAAGTGGTAGGAGCGCGTGAAGTCCTTGCCGCAGATCTTGCAGGCATATGGCTTGCCACGCGACTTGTGCTGCTCCTCGTGGAGCGACAACAAGGCCTCACTGCGCAGATTGGCATTGCAGATGGAGCACGGAAAGTCGCTGAACTCGGAGTGGGTGATGAAGATGTGGCGCTCGTAGCTGGTCTGCGTCTTGAACGACTTGGGGCAGTCGGGACAGTTGATGTGGCCCAGCTGGAAGAGATTGTAAGATTATAAGTATATGCTCATAATGTTTAATTCTACTACTCACATGGAAGGTGTCGTAGCTTTCGCTGCAGCAAAAGCAGATGTCCTTCTTCTCCATCACCACGGCATCCTTCTCGATCTTCTCCAGGTTCTTGAGCATGTCGGCCTTGCGCAGATGATAGCCGCTGTCGTAGCGACAGAACTCCAGATGTTTCTTGAGACTCTGAACGCGGCGGAAGGTCTTGTAGCACTTGCCGCACACGTGCTCGACGATCTCCTTGATCTTTGTCCCGTGGCTGGAGTTGCCTTCGCCATCGCCGTCCTCGTCGCCGTCTTCCTTTTCGTCCTCGTCCTCCTCGGTGACAACGATCTCCTGGCCATTGGTATCCTGAAGCCTTCCCGGCACCACTTCCTCGTCATCGGCCAGAATATAGGCAATTGTCTCCTCATCCTCTTCGGTGGCCACCGCAACCGTGGTGTCCGCCTTGCTATTTTCCGTTTTTACAGCCTGCAGCACGTAGTGCTCCATCTTCTTGCGCTTACTGGGTGATGTCTTGATCTTGGCCGTTTCCACGGCTGTTCCGGTGGCGCTGGGGAGCCTCTTCTCGTTGAGAATCTTCACAGTGGAGGCGGCAGGACTTGTGGTCGTCTTGGAGGCGCCTCTTTTTTCCCCCTTTGGCGTGGCCAGTATTTCTTCATTGAGTATTTTGATGCGGGATCCAGTGAGGCTGCCGCGTTTCTCCTGCTTATTCGGGGGAGTTTTCGAGGAGGAGGTAGTTTCGGGATCTCCGCCTGCTCCTACGTCGTTCAAGAGCTTCATCCTGGTGGCAGGACGCCTATCCTTGGGCGGCGAAATGTTCTCCACGCCCAGTATCTTGATCTTCTTTTCCTTGCCCTCCTTGGAGGCGCTCATCTTGGTTATGGCAGCCTGAAATTAGGTTAGGTTGGGGTGAGTCCAGGATCAGGATCAGTTATCGCCGCTTAGCCTACTTTTGGGCACGTGATCCAAAATTAAATTTTTTGCCAGCGTCACCCAAAAGCAGCAAAGAAAAAATGGCGTCACCTAAATCGATCTCTGCGATCGGATCGCGCGAGTGCGAGCGAGACAACACTACGGCGCCTGACGCACAGAAAACGCAACAAGTTTTCTTCTTAAATAAAATTGTATTCCAAGGGGTTGGAATTAATTCTAATACACATTGAAATCCGTTGCATACTTTTTAAATATTCAATGTTTTTCTACGGCCCCAAGGATGAGGCGATCTTGGCTGATTTGTCTGCTGATTAGGCAGAAAAAAGAAAGTGGCGGCGATCGAGGCGGAAGGCAGGGGTATCGAAAAGACACTGACTCAACTCCTCACTTCACAGTCATTTCTAAACTCGTCGCGAAGCGATCTCTACCGATTCTAAGCTGAACGCCGAAAAACAATCACAATTTACCCAATTTTATGCTTTAAATTCCAACACGACAAATTAGAGGTGGAGAAACATCGATGGAAACATCGATTTTTTGACCATCGATATTTTTCGATCGATTTTTGACTTGGTGGCAACTCTTTTCGGCCACTCGTCGCTTGTTATTTATTTCCGAACCACGTTCGAGTCTCGACTGCTGTTTGAAATCGGACGTAAACTTACTTATTATATCATTTCTTTACTAGGGCCTTTCTCCATTTTGGACGCGTCGCGTTTGCATCCATTTACCGTTTGACGCGGCTCAAAATCCATACAAACTTGTTGGTGACGGTTGAGTAGGGGAGGGTGGAACATTATGCGAAGTCAAATTTGTGGTATCTTTCAGAGGTATTAACCAGGCATGATAATTTTTCTGGACCCGAAACTGAAAAGAAACTTATAAAGCCTAGTACTCAGTTCGGCTAAGAGTTTTACTAGTCGAAAAATGTTAATCTCTTAGTGTGGCCGAAGTTTTCGGAGTTCATCCGCAATGCATGTAGCATGGTCTTACTGGGTTTGTTGACAAACAGCACACATCAACTGGCGCCAATTTTAAAATATTACAAAATATTGAGCCGACCTGGGTCGCAAGCTTTAAATTTGATGTTGGCATGGCGAGATGTATTGCCGCAACTCCTACAAGCAGTTTTCCATTGGTTTTGGGGATTTTCATTCCATTTATAATTTTTTATTGGCACACCGCTTCTGCACCCAAAGATCAAATTTTGTATTCTTTGGGCCGCGGCTACAGGCGTTCATCGAAATTCATCCGCTAAATCTGGTATTATTTTGGTTTTTCCTAGTACTGAGTACTAGGCTCCCAGTGCTGCCGTAATAGCAGCAATTAAAAGAAAATACAACAACACTTTGCATTGTGAGTTGAGGAGAAAAAAAAAGTTCAACGGAATTGTTTTTTGGCTTGGCTCGTTACCAGTGTTCCCAGATCAGGGAGTTTTCCCCTAGATTTAGGGGTTTTTTGACGTGCTAGGGGGAGAAGTTTTTAGGGGGAAAGTTTAGGGGTTTTTTTCAGTCATTTTATTACCCAAATGTTTGGAAAAAAAACACTAAAATATGTGATTTCCTAAAAAATTAAAAAAAAATAACTACATACGTCTTTCTTTCCGAGTTCACAGATTTTTCCAGTCGTAACATTTCTACAAATTTATTTTCTTATTTTATTGTACATGTTCGAAATTAACTGATTTTTTGAATTTAGGGGGAAATATCGACTTTTTGCGATTTTTTAGGGGGAAAGCCAAATGTTCATCTGGCAACACTGCTCGTTACGGACAGCGATACAAAGAGAAACTTGCGTGTGCCCAGGAAATCATGGTATGTGCCGATCCGTATGCTAAGTGCCGAAACAAAAACAAATGTGCCCGTGTGCCATAGGACTGAGCACCCCTGATATAGAGGCACCATTTGCTGTCGGTCTAAAAATTAAATAGAAATTAATAGAAAAACACAAAAAATAAAAAAAATAAAAAAAAAAAATAAACAAAAACAAAAAAGACGCAAAAAAAACCAAAATAACCCATTTTCAAAAAACAACAAAAAAACACAACACAAAAAAAAAATCCTCCAAAAAACCAAATTATATCTTTGTTGATTTTTATTACATTCTCTTATTCTCTGATATATAGCTTTTCTTTGACATTTCAAAATTTTGAATTAAGTTTAACAAAATTCAGACAGCTATGTGTATTTTATAGCTGCCATAGGAAGGATCGAAAAATTAATGTCAAAATAATACGAAAGCAGCTAAAATTTTGATTGTTGTAACATATACGCAAGTAAATATAAATTAATGTTTTTGTAAGTTAATATGAATGAACTGCTTCCTTTCTTGTTTTACTATTAAATATTTTTTATTTTCAATTAGATGTCCAGCCAAATAGACACATTGGGGAAGGTAGCCATCAAAAAAGGAGTGGAAAATGTTCATCAATTCCTAAAGACCCACAAAATGGATAAATATCTCATAAGTGCGGTCTGTGACAAAAACTCGGCAATATAAACAATGACCACACACGCTCAATGTGTAATGTGGAGTTTGGAAGGATGAAGTACTTCCTGAAAAACATTTTCGAAATTGTTCCAGAAAGTCCAGTTACGCTGGAAGGTGAGGAATTTCCCAACCATGGACAATTGCAACAAATGCCCCAACCTCAGTGGGTCCATCCCACTAATTGGACACCAGTTATGTGGCCGTGGATGACGGCCGTTGGTCCAACCCGCTGGTTGATGGCTCAGCAGATGGCTCAACAGCAGCCTCAACAGCCCATGAGGGCTCCACAGCCACAACAGCCCCTGATGGCTCATCAGGCTCAAATGGCTCCACAGGTGCACCAGGTGCTCCACAGCCTGCACCAGGTGCTCCACAGCCTGGCGTTTGCTCTGCACCACTACAGCCCCATTCCAGTGCTGGATGTGCTGGGCCAGGTGCCATGAGTACAATAAAGCTCGTCTACATAACTGCTTGCGGCAGGCTCTTGTGCACTACTGCCAAAAGTGCCCTTTCGCATCGAGGACACGCAATCCTAGTGGGCACTCCAGGACTTGCCAAGGAGTGACGAACTACGTTCCTGATGCAGATCACATGATCTTACGGGATTACTGGAAGCGGCTAAATGAAGGGCAGAGGCAGGTCCGCAGGGCTAGGTCCCCAACTCCCATTACAGTGCGGGACTTTAGCCAGTTGTAGTGGTAAGTAAATTTTAAAAAATTTAAAAACAAATTTTAAAATTTAATAGGTTTTTCAACGCGTGATGGAACACAGTCGATTAGGTATCTAGGGGACACGACATTAAAAAAAACGCGCCCAGTGCTCTTGGAAAAATAACTTGTACGACCACGAGCACATGTGTCGCCGATTCGCCTTGAAGAGCCTGAGGGCTAGGTGAAGCCTTTTCATAGAGTAAGAAACTATATAGAGACACCATTTGCTCTGCCCACAGCTCAGACTTACGCCGGTGTTCGAAGGTGTGGTGAAAAAATCATATGTTCGAACATGTGCGAGGAGACGAGCAATAGGGCGCAACCGCCGTAAGAGCTGCGTGCGGAAGAAGAATACAGATAGTGGGGGTTAAATTCAAAACATTTGGTGGTTTTATGGGTAAAACTAGGTATTTTAAGCCAGAAATGCTTTCGAACTGGTTATACATCGATAAAAATGCGAGATGATTGTTCTTATATAATTTTAACAAAAATTGCTACTTTTTCACTTAATAGGTTTTTTATAGCCTCTTCCCATAGAGTCCATCCGTGCGAAACGGTTGGGATTTTTGACGAAAACTCGTGTTCCCACAGAACTCCATCCACCATCTACCATCCGATAACAGCTGACTTAAGAGCAGTTGCTCAACTCAACATTGACGAAGGGGGATTTTAACTCGGCAAAACTGGCGTAAAATTGCGTTTTCCTAAACTTATTGTAGAATAATATAATAAATAGCATAAGATAATAGTTTAAAACATATCTGAGCTTTTATAACACATTCTATAACGATTATGCAAACATATTGCTGACTGGGGGAGAGCCTAACCTCCCGTACCCCACACTCCGCTCTTACTACGTCTCTGTCTAGCCAATATTAATGTGTAAAATTTGTAAACAAAACCAAATTAGTGCTGTTTTGGTAATTTATAGCAACTTTGGAGCTTTATAGGAGTACATAGTACACTTTTAATTAATATTTGTTAGTATTTATGAATTGCAGAACATATTCTGAGACTTCGCTGCAAACATTGATGTTTTCGTTTGCAGAACAGCTTAAATTTTGGCCCACACATAGCAACTTGTTGGCGAATGCTTTTCCGCTCATAACAAACTACAAATAATTGAACAATAGCCAAAAAACAATGAACTTGAGCATTATTTAATTTTTTCCCGCCATTGATTTGATTTGTTCTCGTAGTCAACGTTCCATTTTTCACAGTGAAGAGGAAGAATTCAGAGTTGCACCGAAAAAACATCGCCTAACTATCGCATAAAAGAGCCCGTCAAAGTCCGTTAAAATTGGATGGCGGACTAACTGGGAAATTTTCGGAACGGCAAAACCTTACGGACCATCCGTTCAACGGATGGTAGACGGTGGATGGAGCTCTGTGGGAAGACCCTATTAAAGTCCGTCAAAATTGGATGGCGGACTAACTGGGAAATTTTCGGAACGGCAAAACCTTACGGACCACCCGTTGGACTACAAGCAGGTCAACGTGGAACTGGAGCGGCAGAGGCCTCTGAGTCATAGAGTAAGAAACTATATAGAGACACCATTTGCTCTGCCCGAACCTCTGCTCAAGCTCTGATAGCCAATTCAAGGCCAAGTTCGATGCGAACTTCTGTGCGAAGCAACAGCAATAGTGGTGAGAGTCCACATACAAAAACAAATCAGTGAGTGAGAGCGGTGCAGATATATAAAATCCCATAAAACTCACCATGGGCCCAAAATGCATGTTTGAATCGAACATAGTAAAAATTAGGGAAATTCTCGTTTTTCGCCTAGGTGGCATCATTGGCGAATTCGCCGAAGAGAGCGGCAGAGCAAATGGCGTCTCTATACATTTTTACTCTATGCCGAATCAGAAAAGGAAATGATTTACCCAATTTTATCTGGTCGTGTTCCAACACGACAAGATAGAGGTGGAGAAACATCGATTTTTGACCATCGATGTTTTTTGATCGATTTTTGATTTGGTGACAACTTTTTTCGTCGCTAATTATTGTGTCTCGGCTAACTGGACCGAAAAATGTCTGGCAACGCCCTCGATTTTAAATTCAATTTTTAAATCGATGTCGTTGTCAGACGGTTAGATCTTAGGTTCTAAAGGTACATTTCAATGTATCACCAAAATTATGTGGAATTTCGAAATTACTTTTTGATTTATAATTATAAATTATGTTTAGGCCTTTTCGAAACCGAAATTTGGGTGAAATCAAAATTTCGAAAATTTCAACCACTTTAGAAGCTAGGCCATTCCAATAGATCCTTTTTTTTTGTAATTATTGATTTAGGAGTTGTTTGGGGCCACTGGCGGGATCGGATCTTAGTGGGTATTCTTGTATTCTTTCCTCTGTATAAATTCAAATCTCTTAAATGCCATAAACTCGGACAAACAAACACAATTCAGATTAATTCTTGGTTTTATTTCACAACGACTAAAATGCGGCTTACACACAATCGGTTAGCTTAGCTAATAAAATTCATGCGTTTGTTTAAAATTAAGAGCATCATAATTGTTAAAAGAAAACTACGGGCTAATACAGGTTTACGAGTAAATGTAACGTGGTTATGAGAGAGTACACCCCAGAACGGTTAAATGCTAGTTCTAGCTTATAATTTCGCTACTGCAGATCCTACGCCCTTCGGCCCTCCGGCTTCAGAAGCTGCAACTTGGTGGAAATGGGTCTCAGCGATGATGAGGACAATGGCGATGAGGACGATGACGATGACGATGACGCAAAGAATGTAGATGTGGATGTGCCTGGTGATGAGGAGTACGGATGGATGGTGCTGCCACTGCTGCTGGAAAATGACGGAGTGGTGCTGCCGGTGGTCCGACTGAAGGGCGCTGGATGGGAGTATTCCGAAACGGGTTGTGGTTCTGTGCCCCGGAACTCCTGCGGTAGCTCTCCCCTAAAGATCCCGAACTGCGGAGTGGTTCGGACCAGCTGCTCCAAGGGCGTCAGTCCATACTGGGCATGTCGCTGCTGGACTCCACCACCATTGCCCGCGGCATCCAACTTGGGCGGCAGCACCAGGCTGCTGTCCACCACCGACTTGCCATCGAAGGTGTAGAGGGCTCCACTCGGCAGACTGGCATGCGGAACCTTCCGGTTGTCCGGTGGCAGGTAGTAGGTGTCAATCCGCTCCGCAGCAGCGGCCACGCGATCATCCATTTCCATTTCAAGCTCATCGGCATAGATGTCCTCCTCATCGGGTCCAAAGAGATCTTCCAGGAGTTCGGTTTCCTTGGGTTTCTTGGTCGTGGTTGTGGTCGTGCTCCTGATCTCTTTTGTAGTGGCTGTGGCTGCCTTCTTGGTTGTCTCTTCTAGTAGCTCCTCCTCATCATCCCCCTCCGGCAGTGGCTCTAGTTCCAGTTCCTCCTCGTTCAACTCCTCGCCAAAGAGTTCATCCAAGGTCGGTTTTCTCAACTCCGAGGCGGAGGGCAGCGCGTGCTCCAGAGCCGCCGATGGTAATCTCAAGGCCGAAGCCGTTGGACTAACCTCCTTCACATTGACCCTCAAAATCTTCGAAGCATTGGTGCTGTCCAAGGGCGATGGTATGAACATGGGTTCAAAGCTTTGGGTTTCACTACCTCCTTGCTGGGCGGTCAGGAATAGCGTATCCGTTTCCATCACCTCATCGATTTCGGTGCCAGGATCCTCGCGACGATTGGCCACCTGTTCGATGATCTCCTTGGGCAATTGCACGCCCGTTCCATCGGTTCGCATGATGGGTCGGAATCCGCTCTCCACGATCACGGTGTCGGGTTTGAAGCCCTGATTGACGGCAGGTCGCATGCTGGCGATTTCTTCCTCGAGAGGGTTCCTTCACCGGTGGACGTTTAACCAGCGGCGTGGTCGTGGTGGAGCTGGGCATTGAACTGGAACCGAGGGCTGTGGGTTGCTTGGCTTCCCCCTTTCCGCCCGGTTGATTAAAGAAGGCCGTGTTCTGCAAAGAGCCCTGCGGTTCGAGGTCAACATAGGGCACTGGAATTTTCGGTTTACCCTTGACCTTGAGTCTCTCCCCCTTGGTCAGCCCACCCAATCCACCGCCCAGTTCAGTGGGCTGTCCCAGGAGCAACACAGAAGCGGCCAGCGGTTGCAGCGGGAAGGGTTTCTCCTTGACAAAGGGTTTCAGGAGACCCGGCACCGGCTTCCTGTAGTGACTCACGATCAGGGAGGGCTGCTGTTGCAGCAGGACAGGATGCTGCGGATGCAGGTGCGGATGTTGCTGCGGAAGCACGGGCCGCGAGGCCGGAACCTTCTTGATGGGAGCGGGAAAGGGTCGACGGCCGGGCAGCTTGACCGGATGGAAGAGCGGTGCGTTCTGCGGCGGACGCAGAAACTCAGAGAGTCCAATGGTTTTCTGGGCAAGCGCTGGAAGATTAGCGGTTAGATTGTGATGATGCAAATGGAGATGCGGATGCGGATGCGAATGGGGGGCATGCTGCGGATGGTGGTGCAGGCGATGCAAGGGGTGCGGGGGATGGTGGATGAGATGGGGACCGCTCGCGAAGATCGGTAGCTTCAGCGTGGCGGGGGATGGAGATGCAGATGGGGATTGAGATGGAGATGCGGATGCGGATGGAGATGCATTCAGCTTGTGGGCATGGGTCTCGCCCAGCAGAATCTCGGGGCGGGTCACGTTCGGTTTCGGGTACTGGTTGGGATGTTGATTGGGGTGATTCGGGTTCAGGTTCGGGTTCAGGTTCGGGTTCCTCTTTAAGCTCTCCTCGAGAGCCTCAGCAGCGCGGATGCCATCTGAAATCAGTTTGGTTATTTCCGAAGATTTCGTTATTTCAAAACTCAGTTTGGGCGGTGTTCCGTTCATATTGTGGTTCTTAATCAAATCGGTTTGGTGCTTCAATAAAAAATTATCGTTGGCGCTGACCTTGGTTTCGTGCCGCACGGACGCCTCGCCGGCGTAGTCCTCGTGCACGGGAGCCGGTTCCGCGGATGTTGCCTCTCGCTCGGCAGCCGCTGGCAGGCGGATTTCGTGGCGCTCGGAGGCGGATCCCTTGAAGCCGCCCGCCTCAGAGTCGCAGGCGTCGTGCACGTGGATCTTCCATCCCAGGTAGCGGTGGGTGAAGCAGTGGTAGTACACCGTGTCCGGCGTACTCCTGTCCGGCTTCCAGCTGATGACGCCGGGCTCTCCGGCGTCGCACTTGAGGGTCAGGGTGCGCTGGTAGGCGCCGAAGGACTGGTAGTCGTCCGCCGGAGGACCCTCCACGTCCGGCGTCCAGTTGCAGAGGCGTCCCACGCCAGTGGGCGTCACCTGGCCGGAACGGGAGCGATGCACTCCGGCGTAGATGCGAACGGCCTGGCGGGGATTTGCATATTTAACATATTCTCTTCATCATAGTCTGGAAACCTCACCTTCTTCTCCTCCTCGCGCTTGTGCTCGTACCCTCCCACAGGATCGTCACTGATGTAGAACGGATGGTACTTGGCCGGAATGTCCGGGTTGTTGCCGCCCTCCACCACAAAGGTGTAGGTCCTGCCGCGCACCACATGGATCTCGGGAATCAGAAGTCCGTTGATGTACCACGAAATTCCCCAGCCAACGTGTCCTGAATAAACAAATATTTCATTAACGTATTCAACATTGTTCAACATATGGTTGGGATAAATAACATATTCGGATAAGAAGACATCGAATTATATTTGAAGCGGTACATTCCTAACATTTTAAAGATTAATTCTAACTTTCTTTAGGAACAGATTTCTTTTCCTAGCATTTCATAACATTTTAACAATGGTAATGTGTCCGAAAAATTGAAAATAATAAAATAATAAAAATAAGTATATATATTTTGTTTCAATAATCACGAATCTGGCCAGAAAAACGGTCTCCAAGAGAGGGATTTTGAAAATTTCTCCTTAAAAGTCGAAAAGTTGTGTTTTAGGGTTTTTGAGATGTTTCCTTGAGAGTCGAAAAATAGTGGTTTTGGGTTTTTTTTAAATACCTATAAATTCAAGAAAAACACGAAAAGAAAACACGAAAGAATTCCTTTTCTTGGATACCGTTTTCCTGGCCAAACTCGTAATTATTGCATCAAAATATATTAAGAACTTAGCATTCATTTTAGCATTCTTGTATTCATTCTTGCAACATATTAACGGTACTGTGCCCTATGAATTTCAAAGGAGCAACCTGTGATGTCCTCTCCCATTAAAATTTAAATATTTAAAAAAAATATAAAATATCATCGATACCATTTCAAATACCATTAATGATAGTTTTCAAAAACTAAATATCATCGATACGATATTTTTTAAAAATTCGACAGCCCAAAATCAAAGTTCGTTGAGAACCGAATGTTCACAATACGTTTTTTGCATAAAAACTGTTGTCTATTTAAAAGAAATATATTCTGCAATTAGGAACTTGGTTAATACAAACTAGTTAAACTTGTAAATCGAATTTAATTAGAAAGAAATGTCGTACAGGCTAATATGTAATATTTTTGGGGTACCTATAGGTACATATATGTATATACGTTGTACATGTCTTCAATGTCTTCTTCTTTTAGTAGAAAAACTTATATAACAATGGTTCATATTTCAGATGATATTTAACTATTGACATTTCAGGATCTAACTCAAGAAATAACAAAAATCTTATACAGCTCTTCATGGAAATAGTAGACCGACTCACCTGTAATGGCGGGATATCCGTGCTTTCCCCCCGTGGGACCCATTTGGGCATAGAACACTCCGTCCTCCGGTTCGTGGCACTGGATGGCGGGGATGTCCCAGGCCCCGTTGCTGTTCACCGGCTTTGGAGTGGGCACTGGACGTCGCTGGGTGATGATGGCCGTTTCCTGGCGCCTCTGCGGCGGCTGGCGATGCAGTGCCTCCGCCCGATTCTCGTAGAACTCCTCGTCGGGCTCCACATTGGGCCTTCCGGCTGGCGGGTAACCAGCTCCGCCGGTTGAACTCTGGGCTAGCCGGGGAGGAATCCTCTTGCTCGGAGGAGTTGCTGCCAGGACGAGCGCCCTCGGGCAGGGGACAATTCCACTTGGGCTGGCGACCGAACTCGATGTGGTGCAGGTGCTTGTTGTAGAACGTGTGGAAGGAGACCTCGCGATAGTCGTTCAATGGTCCAATTGCCCAGACCACCGATTCCGCTTCCGTTATCGAGATGGGCAGATCCAGACGATCGGTGGCAGCCAGAGATCTCTGGTACGTCACAATCGAATAGCCATTCACCATGGCGGCATTCAGCAGACGAATGGAGTTGGTCTTCTCTTGGATCTTGGTGTCCGGACAGGCGCCACGTCCACCGGAGCACTGGGCCTTGCCCTCCAGGAAGTAGTCCGTGGCGAATCCGTTTCCGGTTTGGGGATCCACCCAGGCGACCACCGCGTCTGCGCCGATCATCTGGCTGATGTTCTTGCTCGGCGAGATTCCGAAGGACATGTAGTGGTTCGGTTCTGTGGGTACACATATAGGGTGAGAGATTTTCAAAGACTTCGGTAGCTAAACTACAGACATTGTGAAAGGAACTTGTTCAAGTGGCTCTGATAGTTCTGAAAGGCAACCTAAGATGTTCCAATATTTAAAAATTATAAGTTCCTAATCTCATTGAAATTTGTTTGTTTTGTTTTATAATAATTACTCTCTAGAAACCATTTTTATATGGTCTATATTTAATTTACATTTTATATTTTAATTTATATAATTTGTTTAGCTTTTTTCGAGTGCAGTAAAATTCTATGGGAAGTGCTACTGGTGTCCCCGCAATCAACGAAAGTCGATCGCCCCAATTCTGGCCTGGTCAACCGGTTGGCAGGCATTTTCCCGGTGAAAATTCCTGGCGGCATTCTTAGCGGTTGCAAATTGCCCAGCTTGGAGTAAGACCAGTGGCGGTTGGATATGGATATATGGCCATGGTGTGCTCGTGATTGCAGATGCGGCACCAACAAATCGCTGCCATCCATTTGTCCACCCCATCCCAGCCATCCCAGCGAGCAGTCGCGTTGCGCAATAAAACCAGTCGTCATAATTCGCAACTTGTTATTCTGCCAGCGATGCTGCTGCCGTGGATATGTGGATGCTGCTGATCGGTCAATTTGGATGCTAACTGGATTTTATTGTTGCCATCTCGGCAGCTCCCTCGTCCCCTCTGCTAACTGTACTCGATAAAATGTCAAAGCATCATAAATCAGCAGCAGCAGAAGCAGCAATTGCGGCAGGCACTAAGCCTTTGGCTTTTCGCCGAGGGCTTGTCAACAAATGGGATAGGTCAGGCCAAGGGATTTGACTCACCACGAAAATTACGAAAAATTTCCAACACGTTTGGTGACTTTTTTCGTGTTTTTTTTTTGGAATGTATATATATTATTTGGAAATATAACTTGTAAAAATCGTAGGCAAATTATAATTACCTCTTAACCAGAGAAAAAATAAATAAACAAAGCCTATATTTTTTGTTAGAGCGAGTGGTAAAAAGATATTCTCTTCTTTCGTTTGAAAAATGGAGTTATTTATATTAATAAGTTAATAAAAAATAAAAAAAGGAAAATAAAAGTTTATATTAATAAGTTAATAAAAACAAAATCATAGCAAGAAAGATGATTTTAAAATGAAACGATTTTTAAATAGTTAATTGCAAAATATTAAATAAAAATTGCATATCTATATGTACCTACAAAATAAATAATTTAATGATTCTTAGACTTCAACATAATCCTAAAGATTTTTTAATATTTAACTACTGTAATAAACTAAATTTCGATGAATAAATTTTTCAAATAAATAAAAATAGATTTTAAATATAACTAATCTACATTTTAAAAATGAACACTACAAAATCTAATTTCCTTATTCTGTTTATGTTTAAATTGTTTAAATGTTTCTATTTGTGTCCAGTTGCCATAAAACTTAAATTAACACAAAGCTAATGCCTTCACAGTCTGCTGAATGTCAGGAGGGGAACACCACTTCCGCCCATTAGGAGCAGTTAGCACCCCAAAATCGAACCGGACTTACCCAATTTGGCCACCAACTGGACCACGATGCTCTCGCCGGCCACCGCCCAGCGAACCTCGAATGCCAGATCGTCGTAGAGCACCTCGCAGTTGAGCTTCGACTGGAAGAGATTGGTTTAAGGGAAGGTTCGATTGGATCGGAAACGGAAGCGGATATGGAAGTTCGGTTTTGGACTGGGGAATGTGCGGTGCGGGTGTGTGTGCGTGTGGATGAGGATTTTGGGGTTTTTTTTTGGGGGATAGGGGAGGAGAAAGCTTTGGCCAAAGTCAAAATTTTGAGCATACCCGAAATGTTTGCATTTTTGTTTTGCTGTTTACGAAAGATTTTTGCTTTTTGAATGGTTTTATTATACAAAATGAAAAATGTTTTTGATTTCGCTTGGGGGGTTAGTAGATCACAGGAATGTTTTATTCTTTTTTCTTTTAGAAGGGGAACTGTGTGTGTATATGTGTGTGCGATTTGCGTGTGTTTTGGTTTCGTGTGTATTGTGGTATTGGTTTCGAGGAGGAGGTGGATTAACAATTAGGATTCAGTCCCACACAGATTTCATTTTGTATAAGACGCTCCCGGAGCTCAAGCAAAAGCTGATCAAGACAACAAAACACAAATAACAAGCAGGTGAGTATTACATTGACACATATATATATATATATTATAGAATGTGTTGCACATATGTATGTATATAAGTATATAAATATAAATATAAATATATAGATATTTTGCATCTCTCCTCCGCCGTCCGTCCAGCTTACAGTCTAGGAATTTCCGGTCACGACTCTCGCAGTGCCGTAATGCCGGATCCGATTCGAATCGATTGATAAATATTTTGCATATAGACAACAATAAATACGATTGCATATAAATAGAGTTACACCCATCTACCGCGTTCAGCGATCATGATCAGTGATCAGTAGTAGTAATCAGCGCTGCAGCTCGCTTAAGATCTGGCTGGGGTTCTTCTTCTTTACCTGTGGACTGATTCCGAGCATCTTCAGCGAGGGCGGTACATTAAGGCCCTCCGGCAGGCGCACGTGGCCGAAATCGACGGTGAAGGCCTCGCACCAAACGCCAAAGTGGCCGATATCGAAGATGGTCAGATCCTCGGGCAGGGTCAGCACAATGGTCTTGCGCTCGTAGCGACGCAGCGGATTCTCCTTGCCGTTCTCGTCCGGAATCCTCAGGCCCTCGGAAGTGGGCCGCTGGCCACGACCCACCCAGAATTTGGCATCTGTAAATGGTATTAAAATTAATAATTAATATTTAATAAAAAAATATTAAAATGACCTAATTGTTGAACAACAAAATTCCACAAAATTAATCTCTTATTTCAGGTTCTGGATCTTAATATTAACATCCATTTTTATACCCACACTTATGACAAAAGCACTTTATTGATCCAGTGTTAATTGTTTATCATTATATTTTTAATTCAGTGTGAATTCCCCTAAATGAAAAAGCATATTCTTATAAATAATGCATATCATTATTAATGCTTATTGCTGCACTTAGAAGCTTTGCAAATGATTTCCAAAGAAGTTTAGTATAAGTGCTTATTGATATTAGGAATTATTGATATTAGGAATTATTTTGGAGTGGGTTATTTATGTGGTATTTAGCTATAGAAGAAAAATTTAATTAATTGTTTTCAGTACGATTGGAAGTTCCAATTTGGAACTTTGGTCATAAATAAAATATTTAATAAATATTAAACACATTTTAAACTACATTTTAGGACCCTATATAACTCATAACCTTCACTTGAAAAATTATTAAAATAAAAAATTTTCTACCTCTAAAAAACAAATTTCTTCAAATAAATACAAGAAATTTTTTTTCGATTTCAGGGCAAATAATTTTTGGAGTGTTCTTTGCAAAATTTCCTGTTTTATATTTGATAGCTAAGAATTATTAGTTTTAAAGTGGTACCCACCTGGCGCTTCGCCGTCGTAGCTAAAGTTCGGCACCAGCAGCGTCTGGGCGTCCACGATGACAATGTTGTCGGAGGAGACGCCATGGACGCCCCTCAGGGCGTTGATCTTCTGCGGCCGCGGGAAGTCCAAGTTGGCCGGAATGGAGACGTCGCCGAAGTTCACAGCGAACTCATCGCACCACACCGAGAACCACTTGATGTCGCGCAGCGTCTTGCCCTCGGGCAGCGACAGGGTGACGTCCTTGTTGCGGTAACGGCGGGTCAGGGAGGCGGTGCCGCCCCTCTCGTCCCTCAGCCGGGCGGCCCCCTCGTTGCTGGGCCGCGCCGTGTTGCCCACATAGAAGTAGGCCGCTGGCGCCTCGCCGTCGTAGTTGAACTTCTTGATGAAGATGGTGCGCGAGTCCACGGCGTACACATCGCCGGAGACGCCGTGATGCAGGCGGGTCAGGGCTCCGATCTTGGTGCCATAATACGGGTAGGCAGCATCTGCAAAGCTGGCTAGGCCTGCAAGCACACACAAACAAAAAATCAAGCACAAGAATCGGTGGGGCGAGCGGCCAAAACAAAAGACTTAGGCAACAAACTTGGCGCTAGCTGAGTCAGTGGGCAATGAATACACACACGAAATCTCCGCAGCCACTTAGCGACCACTTAATTAGTCGTACACGGCGGCAAAAATCCACCACTTTAAATTGTTTAAAATGCAAATTGAGCGGTACTATACGTTTTTTGTACACTGAGAAAATTATCAAAAGTTTTAGGAGAAAAATTAGTAAAGCGCTTCATACAAATTGTACTTTAGTTTGGTTTTTTAAAACCTTTTATTTTTAAAACATTTTTATAAGAAAACGGCACTTAAAATATTGTATAATTTTCTCTGTGTAGATATAATGACTATTGAAAATTATTATTGGGATATTTTTATACAATAAATAATTTCTTAAAAATATTTCCAAACCATATTTTGTTTTTAAAAAACATAAAAATCAAATGCTCTAAACGTAAAAATTATAATATGATATTCTGAAGAACCTTGTTATGTCCCTAAATAATATTAAATTTGATATCGTTTGTATTGTCAGTGCTTTTAATTACCACACCAACGGGTTCTAGGCAAACAAATAAACCAAAACAATCGAATCAAACAGAAATCCACGAAAGCGGTGTGTCATAGCCAAAACTCGATCGCTGTCTTTGTTCTTGGAGCACAGGAAGTTTCGGATTTACGGATTTACGGCAAATAAATTTTGAATACAATCCGAAAATTCGTGAGGCGTGTAACACCAAAACAACAAAAATGAACACCAACAAGATAGATAGAAAAAAAAACCAGGTCTTAATGGGAACTAATTCTCGTTAAGAGATGAATGGTTCTAAGCCGACTTTAATGGGCCAACTTTGTTTGCTTTGTGGGCTGGCGAATTTCGTTTTGAAAAATTCCCACTTCACCTTCACAAACTTGGCCGTTGGCTTTGGCTCCAGTTGTTGTTGTTGTTGCTTCTCAAATTCAATTTATCTGTGTTTTATTACAATCTTTTTGTTGCTATTGTCTTGTGCTTTGTTTTTTGTTATTTGTTTTTTGCACGGGCCATAAACACGTTTGGTTTTTTTAACTGCCATCAAATGGTTTGTCGGGGCGACATGGTCGCCATGGCCTGCAGTTATTTTTTATTTTTGACACAACCCGATTGGTTTTTTTTCTTTTTTACCCGCTGGCCGGTTCACTTTTCCGTGGCCATGGCTTCGGCTGCTCCAAATTTTGCGCAGACACGGACGAGTCTTTCTCGTTTACCAGAATCGGTGGCCAGTTTTTGTCGGCCAGGGCTCTAAACTGAACTGAACCGATCTGATCTGATCTGCCCAGCCGATTTCCGCCTGGCTGTCCCAGAATCCATATACACATCCATCATCGATTTAAAGCTCAACTGGGGGCAGTTGCGAGATCGTATGCAAAATGCCAAAGGTGTAATTAAAAGCAATCGCAGTCTTATTAATGATGATCGGGCTAAAGTCGGCAGACGGAGCCATTAGGCACTCAACTGTTGGCCAAGCTAACCCAACGAACTGGTTGGGGGCAATTGCCAATCATGTGAAGCGACTCGTGTTGCAAAAT
This sequence comes from Drosophila prostipennis, assembly GCA_037075205.1. Lineage (NCBI taxonomy): Eukaryota > Metazoa > Arthropoda > Insecta > Diptera > Drosophilidae > Drosophila > Drosophila prostipennis. The sequence continues at coordinate 22,012 of JBAMCJ010004749.1, read as the reverse complement.
CAATAGATTCCGAAAGCACAAAATCGCACACGAAAAGAAATAATTCAATGGGAAATACTTGTGTAGCCATTTTTCAAAATGTTCGATATCGGGAATGATACAAACTTAATTTACAGTCCATAAATAAAGAAGATTGCAATATGTAATTGGAACTTGAGAGATTAATATTCATTGATTTTATACTCGTAAACATTTAGCTTGAGAGGTCTAAATTAATATTTTTTTCTCATTGATTTTATTTTTGTAAATATTTAGCTTGAGATATACATTTTTATGTACTGACTTAATAAAAATTCTATTTATTCGATTTTGGCAAAAATTAATTTCAATTAATTTAATTAATTATTTACAATTCTTGTCTTATTAATTTATTAATTTAATTTAATTTACTTTTCTTCCACTATTTAATTTATTATTATTCGCGCTGACTAAGCAACCCAGAGACCTACTTTCCCAGCGGCTTTTCCAGTCGCTAGGAGGTCTCCAAAATGGTATCAAGGAAACATGTTAGCAATTTATGCAAATCTGCGGTGAAAATGCTAATGCAGTCCGTCAGTGGGACAATTGTGGAGTTGGTCAGCGGTTCAACGGTCAGCGCTTGATCATAAAAGCTGATGAATATTCAACTGGCACTGGCACCGCACTCACAAAAGATGATCTGTATATATACGTTGGAATTAGATTCAGATTCGGATTCAGTTTCGTATTCGGCATGTCATTGAGCTGTGTGTGGGCTCATTGTCTGGGCCACAAATACAGGCCACTAATCTAGTTTCGGTATCTACATCTATATCTGTATCTGTATCTTTATCTGCAGCTGTGTCTGCATCGCTATCCGTTCAATTTGCATCACAATGGCACTTATAAATCATTGCCCGGGGTACTTACAGCTTAATGCGGCCAATAGGCCAAATAGCAGCAGCCAAGGTTTATCCTTCATTGCCAACATGGCTAACGGTTGCTAGTGTGTGTGTTTCTGGGGTTTCTGTATTTTCTTATATTTTTCTTTTTTTATATTCGTGTGATAGTGTGGTTATTTGGGCTAAGGCCCTGATTTTATTTGGTTTTATTCCGGCAGGATGTGCTTATCCTGGCAATCACACACACACACACGCACTGGGTTAAGATCTGCACTCGCGAATCGATTTGGGATTGGGTTTGATCCAGGGATCTGCTTTTGCTGGGGGTTCCACTGAGCCACTGGGATCTCGCGACCGGACGCAACGAACTCCAAAACCGCACTGATCGCCAACGACGCTGCGTCTGCGCTGTCAGCGAAGAGTTGAAAAACTTTCGGACCCTCCTGCCGCTGCTGCTGCTGTTGCTGCTGTTGCTGTTGCTGCTGCTGCTGCCTCCTCTCCGCTCCCGCTCTCTCTGCCAACGCCGGCAGAACTGTTCGGTGTCTGGTTTTGCTACTACCGCTGTCTAAGCTCTGGATGTTGCTGTTAATCCGTTGATATTGCTGCTTCTACAGCCGATGTTGCTGCTGTCTTATTGCAATTGTTATTGCCGAAGATGTTGCTGTTGTGCCTGCTGTCATTTTCATACTTTTCCGGCTAATGTTGCTATTTCTACTGCTGATGTTGCAGCTGTTTAAAAAGTTAATATTGCTTTCATGCCATTGCAATGTTGCTGATGTGATTTCTAATGTTGCTGCTGCTACTGTTGATATTTTTAAGGTAATACTTTTCCTGTTGTTCCTTTGAAAATTATATCACTCTGGCTTATGTTGCAGCTGTTAAAGTAGATGTTGCTGCTGTTGTGTGTACTCTTAACGTTGCTACTTCTGCGGCCGATGTTGCTGTTGTTGGTGCCACTCTTTATGTTGCTGCTGTTGCTGTTGCTGCTGATGTAGCTGTTGCTGTTGCTGTTGTGCCCACGCTGTTGCTGTCTTTTTGTTGTGATCGCCTAGCTCACTAGTGACCCACTGTTGCTGCGGTGTTGTTATTGCCTACCCGTCAGCAATAATTATTGCGATGGTTGCTGTCGCACAGTCCCCTTAAAAAAAAACAAAAACGACAAACTTCAAACGTCTTACTGCCGCATCGCCTTTTCGGCCAAGTCAAATACATTTTTTTGCACACCTTCTGTCATTTTTCATGTCTTCTCTTAAGTTTTTTTCGGCTTTTTTTTCGCTGCCCATTTTGTTGTTGAATTTAAATGTTATTCTGCGTGTTGAACTTGTTTCACTGCTAATGCAATTTATTTTTGTCAAATTATGGCCCCCAGTGATTTGAAAATACCGAATGCTCGATACCCACTTTTGTTTGGCATTACATGCAGTTTTTACTTCCTGCACGTTTAATTTGTGTATTCCCTTTTGCAGCTATTTCTGCGATTGTTGATATTTACATTTACTTTACACCATTTGATTTTTGGTCTTTATTTGAAAACATTTTTATATGTATCTTATGGGTGCAGTAAATTGGTTTCCAAAGGCTTTAATACAATTCATTTAATTAATTTTACAATTCCTTGAAAGTTTTAACTTCAATCACTTCCTGAAACACATTAATGATTTTTGAGATTATCTTAAAATTTTCCTTATGTGATGACAGATTTCCTTATTTCGGCACCCTTTCGATTAAATAATACCCAAAAACCATTTGTATCTTCTTTTTTTGCTCTCTTTGATTGCACTTTCGATTGTTCCCGATTTCGCGATTATTGGATTACCAGATTAGATAATCAGCGGCGGCTGTTAATTTATCGTGATGGATTAAATCGCCGGTTCGAAGGTGAAAGAAAGCAAATTGGCAATTCGTGATCAGTTGCCAAGTTCACAATTTTGGGTTCGCTCGTGGTTGCCGGAGGCTGCTGTAAAATAACTGAAAAAAAATCACAAAAGGTCAGAGACTTTAAGTGTGCGGTTACCAGCGCTTGTTAACCGTTCGCTTCCCGCTTACATAATTCAATTAGGGCCTCCACTATAATAGAGATAATTTCTGGGAGCCCCACAAAAGCGACGACATTGGCCGAAGTCAAGGCGAAAACTAAGTCTAAGTTTGGGCATCCTTTTGTTCTTGGCCAAGGCCCCGAATCTTTTGTGGGCTTTGTGCCTGCATTCGAGCTTTTTGTTCACCATATATCGCTTGGCTTATAATCTCTCTTTTGTGGCAACAACAAAGGCAACGGCGAATCAATAACCTCTGGCCGATGATGACTTTTATGTCCCAAAGCGGCGTTATGATTTTTGCAAATTCAAATTAGGTTTCAACAGATTTGCCTAAGTGGCGCCAAAAAAATAAAAACTGTTTTTATTTTTTGTATTTTTGTATTTTTGCAACCTGGCATTTCGGAGCAGCCACTGGCGACGTGATCGGCGATTATGCATGGGGAGCGTGTAATTATAAGGGAAAATGCTGGAAATACTGAAATGAGGCAAAAACGCACATTTCGTATATATTACCGACAGTCATCATGTTTCAGTTCGCTTTTTTAATGCTTCTTTCACTTTGAAGACCGGCAGACGAACAAAAAGTCATATTGCTGTTGTAAAACGCTTTCATAATCAACTCGCTGCGAAGGTGGAGCCATCGGGGAACCTCTTTTTCCAGCCGAAGTTTCCACTCCCCCAATCCCCTTCTCTTTATTTTGATAAAGAAAAAAACCGAGGCTCGCCAGGGAGCGCACTCAGAAAAAATCCTCAATCATTAGAAGTAATTTAAAAAAGTAATTCAAAAAAAAATGTATACAAACTTTTAAGGAAATAATATTTCCTTTGAATATATTCTACATATTCTACAGTCAACGTAGAATTTTGAATTTGGTATATTTTATATTTTTGGAATTTATTTTAATTATACATTTTTGGTACAGATTATAATTTACAAAATAAAATACATTTTTGTTTTAATTGTTTTTCTAGGATGTAATGAAATGGAAAACTTTATTTCGGGCAATTTTTCGCCAAGTGTGGGACTGCCTCAATGTGCGTAATTTGAATTGCCATAAAATTGGTTTTTAATTTCCCAACTGACATTGGGAATAGAGCGAACCCGCAGTCGAGCCAACACTAGCCACATTATTAATTTAGCTACCACTTTTGGCTGCCCAGCTGGTCTTCTTCTGGCCACTTTCGCATTTGCATGGCCAACTCGCATGGGGCCCATTAGATTTATGGCTCTAAGCCGCCGTTGTCTCGCTCATTCGGCGGGTTGATTGATCCGAAAATTATGCACGAGCACGATAAAACCAGGAGATCCCAACAAACAAATCCGACCATCCATATCCACGATGATGAAGTCCGAGCGTGTCGCGTAATTAGCCTTTGTTATGCGAATTTCTTTTGGTGGCTGTGGCTTTTATCGTTGATTTATGGCCAACAGTTGGAGGTGGAAGATATCGCCTTGAAGATCAGTGCCTCTGGTATAAACGAACAGTTCATCATCTTTCTGGTGCGGAGAAAGTGGCTCGCTTCTGGGATCCGATCCCCATCTAGTGCACTATCATTTCCATTTCCATTTCCCTTTCCTGACTGGCGCCGTCAGCATTTCCTCTCACTTGCATCATGCATTTTAAATATCGTCGGGTATCAAGGTGCAAGCTTTCAATATTGCTGCCAAACAACTCGGGCTAAGGTCAAGCTCAAATCGTTCAGATCGGCATGGGGGGCCTGTCCCAAATAAATAAAACGAATTAATAAAAAATATACATAGCTAATCTGTAAAGCTTGGGTACATCCTATTTGAAAAAACAATCACGAAAAGAAAGGTAGTATAAAAGGAGCGAAGTTTGTATGACCCTTAGGTCTAGAAATAAATTATAAAATATTTTAAAAATATTTTAAAAATAAATTGTATTAAATATTCTTTAAAATCTTTCTGATTAGCATGTATTTTTAAATAAATTAGTAAATCGATTAACCTTTTTAATTGTTTTTTAATTTTAATTTAATTTCCTAAAGAAGATTATTAATTTTAAATGGCTAACCACCGAAATCGTCTTGGCAATAATAAGCAGACACACCGCTGACAAATTAATTACAGGGTATGCGAATTGGAAAGGCAGCTTAGCTTAATTTATGGCCCGCTGACAAGGCACATTCTAATCAGTCGTCAGCAGAAGCGAAAATAACATTCACCTTCTATGGCCGAAAAATAAATAAATAAAAAGAAAAATGTGTAATAAAAACAAGGCGAGGTGGAATTTGTTATCAGTTTGTTTTCTGTTTGCCCAGCCAGGCCAATCGCGTGCCTCAGATGTTAATTAATTTAATTAGTCTCGCCAAGAAGAACCAAGAGATGACCTTGGGAGCGGTGGCTGATGGATAATGGATGATGGAGTGGGAGCTACTTGGCTGCACATTGTTTATGACTTGATTGTTCAGTTGCGAACACCTTACTTACCTTCTTCTTCTTCTTCTTTGGCGAGTCAAGGTCACTTCACTGGTAGAAGATCTCAGCGCGATGGCTTCTAATTTGAATTTTACAACATGCACTTACTTTTATGCTTTGCAATGCGAATAATGCTGTTTGTATTTGCCTGCCTTATTTATGGCCGCAGCTTGTGTAATTAATCTTCTGTGAAGCCGCAATAAATGCGAAATCCGAAATGCGAAATGCGATTTGCAGCATCAGAAGTGTACGTACTTGCATATACGAGTACTAAGTCACAGCCACATGGCATAAATTTCCTGCCTGCTTATTTATCATCTTGCCATTTTCATTTGGCGACTCTTTATGGCATTTTCTGTGGAAGTTAGTCACTGGGCATAGTTAGTTAGTTAGTTGGTTAGTTTGTTGGTTTGTTGGTGGGAGTGTGAGGCCGATTGGATGGGTCGAGGTGCAGTCAAAAAGTGCCACTTACGGCCTTTGTTTGTGCTTCGTACTGCTCAACACAGCATTGGAGATGGGCAAATATTTGACTATTGACAGACAAGTGCGGTAGACAAGTCCAAAATTAAGTCGTCAAGGAAAAATATAACAAATATTAAATAGGCGGCAAGCATGAATGAAATGGAAAACACCAACTTGGAAGCATATTTGCACATTTTGCTCTTCATCTATTTATTTATTTAAGTTGTAAATAAAATACTAATGTGTGGGATTAACAAAGACAAGTGATAGTATTTATTTATAAATAAAAAAAATTTAAGAATCAAGTATTGCATTCCTAGTTATGTATATTCTAGTTGCATCTTGAGGTTATTAAAAAGAACAAAAAAGGTTTTGGTATATTACCAGAATTTTCATATATATATAAGTTATTTTACTTAGCAACCCGATATTTGACCCTTTATTACAAATATAATAACAACATTATATCTCCATATCTTACATTTAAATTGGTATCCTTTCCCAACATGTCTTTTAAAGACAGATAAAAGTTCACTTTTAATTGAGCAAATAAACTGAATTAAGATACCAGCTTCAAAAACTTTAGTAATTACCCAAAATTATGAAAATCCAAAGTCTCTCAGCTTTGTTAACCACTGTTGAAGCATCTGCAATTAGCCGCAGAGCAACAATAGTTTTGCATACATTTCTTGTGCGCCGTGAAAAGCCGAAGAGGCAATCGCAGTTACAAAAGTCAGACGGAGAAACAAACGAATAACGGCCCACGCACAGACGGCAATTAACTGGCACACAGACAGGCAGAAGTACACTTGGAGAAAAATTCAAAATACATGGTAAATAAAAATAATGGAATAGGATAAGGAGTAAATAGATATGAATTTTGATTTAAATAGTTTTGAGTTGTATAATTTATTTTTAAAGTAAATTTAGCAAAATTTAGAACCGCAATGGATATGCCCACGTATTTCTAGAAAAATCATCCGCTCCCTAGAAAAGTTGTAAAAAATATTTAGTCAGTCTGAACATAGCTAATGGTATTCAATTTTCGTTATATCTACCTTTTATACTGTACATTTTGCGTACCGAACTTTCTTATTAATTGGTTCTCTACCACAAACATTTTTTTGTTGTGTACTTACACTGTAAGTTTGTGCATTTGACTCGAGGATGCCTAATGAACATATGTATGAGCATAAAGACAATGAAGTCATGTGGGAGACCCAGACCTCCGACTGATCATCACAGCACACGTATGTCAAGAGAAGAAAGATATGGGTTTTCCTTGGGAACAGGGAGAATGAGCCATTTAATGCACGCTTAATGGACACCAGAATCAACTGGAAGATTGCGCCACAGCAATAGCTCAAAACTATAGTGGACAATCTTAAGTGATATTTATTTATCAAAGTCAATGGCTAGACTGACACACTTTAAGGGGCTGATAAAGAAACAGCTAAACTAGCAAAAGAAAAATATGAATAAAAAGAAGGAAAGCTAGCAAAGGCAAGTCGAAGTGTATATGCCCTTGCACTTATAAAGAAAATGTAAGGGGATATTATATTTCGACAAGATCATATTTAAAACCATTATAGCATTCAACATTTTCTCTAGAAATCTTATATTAAAGAATTAAAGATAGTCTGTTCACAAAATTCATTAATATATTAAATGGTCCTCGATTACTTTTCTTAGATTGGCAGACGTCCTACCAAAGTAACAGCACCCTCCTTATAAACGAGGGTACAAAAACAGAAGCAACGACACGCGCTGATCGCTAACAGAGCCGCTCGCTGTTATCTAACATAGAAAGAGAACGATCGCCGCTCTCTATGTTTAGAATAATACATATGTAACGGTTAAACGCCGCGTGGGAGCATTTCTCTCCCTCGATTTCGGACCGTCTGATATTTTCAAGCGTTTTCGAAAATTTCTCTACCGATCAGTTTCAAAAGACACGCCAAACAGTGCGAAACGCTCTCGATCGCTGTGGAAAAATCACCTCAGTACGGAACACAAACAACAGTTCGGAAGTTCGCGTTCTTTGAATCGAAAACAAAAGTAAAATTGTTAATTGATTTCCAAACAAATACGAAACAAAGAACCGGCAAACAAAATGCACAGCAAATTGTTGGACGAGGTTGGTAGTCATATTTAATCAATCGATCGATCGATTTTCCCCATTTTCGTAAATCTATTTCGGAAGCCATCGTATTATTTATTGGAAGCACTCTTAGTTAGTCATCTTCCCCATCCTGGGATGACTTGTTCCCGAAGAGTCATCGTGTTATTTACAACCATCAGCATCATAAAGATTTCGTTGGCTCTGAAAATTCGATGTCGGAAAAGCATTCTTTTGTTGCTGCAGAATAAAGAAAAGACAAAGCTGATTGAGGAAACGTTTTGGAATTCTGGAGACCTAACGAGATTTGGTGTATAACAAAAAACAGAATGACAACTCTGACTATCAGACTTGTTTCCAGACGACGCGTGGGGCTCATAATAATGATATACCACCACGATTCGAGCTTAATTATGGTTTAGAATAGTTTGTTGACAAACTGGTTTGCAAATAGGCAACATTTGGATTTAATTGAATATTCAATTCAGCATAAAATCGAAACAGTATTCTTATCGGACTTAAAAGCGAACAAAGTTGCGCACAAGCTAGCTATTAAATAATCTGTACAGAGGGAAAAAAATCTTAAAAGTGAACTATTACGTTTCTCACTTCACAAATGGCCTTGTTAACATTGTAATTAAATTAAAATGTTTATACGTTTCGAAATTAAAATTAATTTTATTTGTGTGAAGTTTCTTTTGCATTTCATTTATCATTTAACTTTTTTACATTTTAACTTGTTTTTAGCTAATGTATTTTATACAATTTTAAATTAAATCCTATAACACCTGATTTGTTTATCATTGGTCCCAATTTTTCCAACAAAGTGTTTAATTACCAACGTTATTTTCTTTGTGTATTCTCCACCCAAGTTCTAGTTCAACAAGCCATTACTTAACATGTGGATTGCAAAATTAATGCAATCAAGCTTCACTGCACTTGCCTTTATCAAATTCAAAGCGATTACCAAATCAGCTGGCTAAGCATGTTATATGACATACGGACAGCATACGTGATGAATGCAACTACTGATTGTTGACCCTCTGGTGTAATTTTCCATGCACACGCCTTTTGTAATGCATATACATAGAGCCCCTCCGGAAAAAGCTCCACTCGTCTGCCCCTTTTTCCCGATGATTTATTTTCGCGGATCTGTTAGATCGACAGCTGACCCGATCTCTTTCCTCTTTTCGATCACTTCAGGTGAAAAGCGTCGGTTGCCTTTGAGTCACGGCGACTATTTTTACTCTCGCTTTTCATTTTAAAAATTCTCGCTCAAGCAATTTAAATTTATTTAATTTAACCACACTCATCCCACTGCGAATCGGGAGAAAAAGAGAGATACAGAGCACCCCCAACAAAAATGATATATTTATCTTTTGTTCTCCAAGCCGAAATTTTATTGCTCTTCTGTCAGAAAACGAAAAGTTTGTTATAAATCTGAGAGAGATTGCTTTTTCAGCAAATCGAACATTCATCTTTATTTGTTTAGATGCCATTTCATAGTGCCATCTGTACATCCGCGATCTTCCATCTATTATACCCTTTTTGAAATTTAGAAACAAGAGAATGTGTGATTTTTCAATTTTACGTTGACTGATTTCAATGAATGAGCACGAATTTCGGTCTGTGGGTTTATGTCAGGCAGAATTAACATTTTGACGTGCACAGGAATTCGTTAATTAGCGTACGTTAAAAAGGTGAACTAAGTGAACTAGTACACTGGGAGAAATACTATCAGGATAATTTTTTATCTTTAAAATTTACGGAATATATTAAAATTATTATAAATCCAAGCCAAGAGATTTCTGTATCATCTCTAATATATTTTATATTTTTGTAAAAAATCTTAGAAACCATAAAATTTTATTTATAGTTTTGAAGTAATAACTAAAATAAAAAAGACATAATTCTTTAAAGATCATATTAAAATGAAAGATCTGTTATGCTTAAAAAAGATGTCCATGTTTCGTATAATATTTTGTCGTAGTGGTTTTCATTGCGATAACAGTAGAATACCCCTGGGTTCGAAATAGTAAGCGCGTGCCCATTATGCAGTCGGTCAATCGGTCAGTTGGTGCGATAATACCTCCAGGCCCCCGTAGAGTCCGGTCGGAGATTGCCGGATCCGCCAGACGAGACGGCGCAGGCGATAAGGCCATTTAGCTTATAAAGATTAATACTTGAATTAACGGAGACCTTCACCCGCTTCCACAATTTCAGCTGAATGAAAATGGCTACATTGTCATCGAGGACTTCCTTACGCCCGAGGAGGTGGACTCCCTGTTTCAGGCGGGCAGAGCTCTGTGCCTGGACGCTCCGCAGAATAACCGAAAGATCTTCAGCACCATCAAGCAGGAAGATGCCCAGGGCAAGGAGCTGTACTTCATGGAGTCAGGCGACAAGGTGCGCTACTTCTTCGAGAAGGGGGCGGTGGGCGAAGAGGGTCAGCTGCTGGTGGACCCCATGATCGCGCTGAACAAAGTGGGCCACGCCCTGCACGTGGAGCATCCCGCCTTCAATGCGATCACGTTCAGCAACCGGATTCGCGAGATCTGCTGGCAGCTCAACTACAATCGCCCCGCCGTCTGCCAGAGCATGTACATCTACAAGAATCCCGGAGTGGGTGGCGAGGTGACGCCGCACCAGGACTCCTGGTTCCTGCACACCGATCCCAACTCGGCGGTGGGCTTTTGGATCGCCCTCGAGGACTGCACCCTGCAGAACGGGTGTCTTCAGTTCATCAAGGGATCGCACAAGAGCGGCGTCCACAGGCGCTACCTCCGCAATCCCGACAAGGAGGCCAGCGAACTGATGGTCTACGATCGGGCAGCTCCCATCTACCCGCAGTCCAGCTTCACGCCAATGCAAGTGAGCAAGGGTGAGTTCACAAAAGAAATATCACTTAACTAAAAAAAAGCAAACATTTTAAATAAGATATAAGTATATCATTTCTCAAGAACTAGGGAATATTTCATACCTCTTAAAAGGTATTTATTTATAGTTCTTTAAGACAAAAGCAAATACATATTTGTTTAGCTGCTTTATCTTATCAGAAACTTTTGTATGATCTATTTTTGGCCCAGTGTTAATTTTTTTGAGGGGTTTCTCCATCAACTCAACTTAATTAGGAGAGTCAACAACTGGGTTTTTTGTAAATATTTATCTTGTTCTATTTTTTTAGGAAAATAAAATTAAAATTATAAATAAATTCTAATTTACTAATTTTAAACATTTTTTAAAACACTTTTCTAGGAACCTGCATCCTTATCCACGGAAATGTGGTGCACAAAAGTGAGCCGAATCGCTCGCAAAAGAGCCGCCACGCCTACACTTTCCACGTCATCGAGACTGAGAACAACGTCAAGTATTCGGAGGACAATTGGCTGCAGGCGCCGAAGGACAAGCCATTCCCCGTCCTTTTCGAACGCAAGGCCTGAGGATCTAATAGGGATCACGATTCGGTATTTTCGCATATAAGCCACTAGTGAATCTTTAAGTTTTCGTTGTACACGCCCAGATGTATGAAGTAATTGTAAATTTAATAAATAAATTTCCTATTGTATTTAAACTTGAATTAAAACGGGATTTAATATCATCCAATGAAATCAAAGACCCCGAGAAGGACCTAAAACTTCATCCGTAAGTAAGCGTGGATCAGTACACACAAAAAAAAAAAACTTGGTAAAATAAACTGTTGGGGTCTTTTTGACAATTTTTTTTTTTGAGTATCCAAACTGCAAAAAAATCAGCCAATTCTGAGGTTTAGAAAACAGTTACTTTCACACATGTAAGCATAGACACAATTGAGCCAAAGACACACACCTATGACATATCTTACTGACAAAATTTGAACAATTACTTAGAGGTTAAGAAGTACACAAAGTGCAGGGTCAGAGTTGTACAGTAAATACAGAATATAATGGAAGCAATATAGCTGGTTGAGTGTGAAACAAGCGATACTTTTACGATATATAAACATTGAACTTTAGAGCCAACGACCGACCTTATAACAATTTATTATGTTATTTTCTTTAACAATAAATATGACTTTTCCACAGATTAAAGGGTTTCCAATCAAAGAGTTTCGACTGTTGTCATAGAATAAAATAAATAATCCCCCCAGCTACTTTGACGTAAACGAGTTCTCCACCATCCAAAATTCTCGTTCTCAATTTGATCAAATTATCTGTGTCGCGCGTTGGCGGTACGATCGTCGAGAGATAAGTCTATTAGTACTAGGGCAATGGAACTCGACTCCGACACTAGCTAACACAAGTCAGTAGGCAGCTAGCTGTCAGTCGCAACGGATCGTGTATACTAGTAGTACCTTGGGATCCATTAAAATGTCCACCAACAAATGGGAATCCGATGAGGAGATCCAGTATTTCCGCGAGTATCTGCGCATTCCAAGTGTTCATCCCGATCCGGACTATAGTTAGTATTTCGGAGATAAACGATAAGTGCTAAAAATATATCAAGTGCAATGAGAGTTTCATTTGACAAACATATCAAATCGTGTGCATTTAATGATTTCTAACAAATATTATTAATAATATTTAATGCATATACTAGATGGAAAATAATTTTAATGACTATTTATTATTAACTCCATAGCACCATGCGTCGAATTTCTCAAGCGTCAGGCCGAGCAGATCGATCTGCCTCTCAAGGTATTTTATCCAGCAAATAAACAGAATCCCGTGGTGATTTTGACTTGGGAAGGTCTTGAACCCGAGTTGCCCAGCATTTTGCTGAACTCACACATGGACGTAGTTCCCGTGTTCCCTGAAAATTGGACCCATCCACCCTTTGGAGCTGAGATCGATGAGGAGGGTCGCATATTCGCCAGAGGAACTCAGGATATGAAAAGCGTGGGAATGCAGCACCTTGCAGCCATCAGGGCGCTGAAAAAAAGTGGAGGAAAGTTTAAACGAACTATCCACATCTCTTTTGTAGCGGGTTAGTAGAAGAAGTTAGTTATTACCCATATTAAAATTCTATAATTATCAGATGAAGAAATGGGTGGTCGCTATGGAATGAGACCCTTCGTGCCCACTGAGGATTTCCGTGAACTCAATGTGGGATTCGCAATGGACGAGGGTTTGGCTTCACCCAAGGATGATTTCCCCCTTTTCTATGCAGAACGGGCAGTGTGGCGTAAGTTGTTGTTAAATTTTTACTATTTTGTTATATATTTTTAATTATTCCCCTCCAAAAAAGGTGTATATTTCCACATCAGTGGGTCAGCTGGTCATGGATCCCTTTTACTGCCCAACACTGCTGGTGAGAAAGCTCAACTACATAGTTGGAAAGATGATGGCGTTCCGTAAGACTCAGGTCCAGAGACTGGAGAACAATCCAGAGTTGGTAATTGGCGATGTGACGACGATTAATTTGACCAAAGTCAGCGGCGGAGTTCAGAGTAATGTGGTGCCTCCTTTGCTGATGGTCTGTTTCGATTGTCGTTTGGCTCTGGATCTTGATATAGAGGAGTTTGAAGCCAATGTAGGTACTCTAATAGATCCAACGTTTTTATTTATTAACCTTTGTCACGTTTTTAAAGCTCCACAAATGGTGTGATGATGTGGGTGGTGGCATCGAGATTACCTACGAACAAAAGCAACCTAAAGTTCCGCCCACCGCCCTCGATGATAGTAATCCCTTTTGGGTGGCTTTCAAAAACGCCACCGATGAGTTGTAAGTATATCTTACCATACCATCTCTTATAATCTTATTATATGATGTATTGTTTTTTTAGAAAACTGTCCATCAATCCACAAATATTTACCGGTGGAACTGACAGCAGATACATTCGTGCCGTTGGCATCCCAGCTTTGGGATTCTCCCCCATGAACAAAACACCCGTCCTCCTCCACGATCACGACGAGTTTATCCAGGCGGACATTTATCTGCGGGGCATCCAAATATTTCAGAAAATTATAAGCAACGTAGCTAATGTCTAGTTAATCCCCCTTATCTACTCCCTTTTTGCCACCTTTGTTGTATATGATAATGTTTATGAGATAAAAATAAAGTTCTTAAAGAGATGTCTTTCACAAACCATTTATTGCTTCTCTTTATGATGGATTTGTCGTGAGATAATAACGTCTAGAGATAAAAGGCTAAATATGTACCTTCATTGGCCTAGTTTTAGCATTGGATTCAGTTATATCTGAGCCCTCGATAGAAACACAATGTCCGCCAAGAAGTGGGATTCCAATAAGGAGATAGAATACTTCCGCGAATATCTGCGTACTCCAAGTGTTCACCCAAATCCCGATTATGGTGGGTAAAATAATAATGCAAATTAAAAAAGTGGTAAAGTAATGGTACCTTACTTTTATTAGAGCCTTGTGTGGAGTTTTTAAAGCGTCAGGCTAAGGACTTGGATCTTCCCATCAAGGTCTACTATCCATTGGATAATCAAAACCCAGTGGTGGTTCTGACCTGGGAGGGTATTGAAAAGGAATGGCCGAGCATTCTACTAAACTCCCACATGGATGTAGTACCCGTATTCCCTGAAAACTGGACTCATCCGCCGTTTGGGGCAGATATCGATGAGGATGGTCGCATTTTCGCCAGAGGATCACAGGATATGAAGTGTGTGGGAATGCAATATTTGGCGGCCATCAGGGCTTTAAAGGAAAAGGGCTCCAGATTTAAGCGAACAATTCACATTTCCTTTGTGCCAGGTATATTGTTATTTTACTATCAACATTTTATTTATTTTTAAATGATTTATTATTCAGATGAGGAGGTAGGTGGCCGAAAGGGAATGCTTCCTTTCGTTAGCTCAGAGGAATTTAGATCCTTAAACATTGGATTTTCTTTGGATGAGGGAATAGCGTCGCCCACTACAGAGTTTCCTGTTTTCTATGCAGAGCGAACAGTAAAACGTTAGTGAAATGAGAACCCTATGGAGATTGTGACTTATAGAACGGTTTTTCCAGGTGTGACTTTTAAAATCAGTGGATCCGCAGGGCATGGTTTGCTTTTGATGCCCAATACGGCGGGCGAGAAATTGAGTTATGTAACCAGCAAAATGATGGAGTTCCGGGCGGGACAAGTGAAGCGCTTGAAAGATAACCCAGAGTTACAGATCGGCGATGTGACCACCATTAACTTGACGTCGGTGGATGGGGGAGTGCAAAGCAATGTGGTGCCTCCCTTGTTGACCGCCTGTTTCGATATTAGATTGTCGTTGGACATTAATGTCTCCGAGTTTGAAGCTAATGTGAGTCCCTTAACTCAAAAAATCTTTGGATTAAATTATAGTTAATATTTTCCAGCTGGCTAAATGGTGCGAAGAGGCTGGAGGCGATATTGAGCTTGATTTTGGTTTAATTCGGAGAAAAAATCACATTCCACCAACTGTCACGGATGATTCGAATCCCTTTTGGGTTGCCTTCAAGAGCGCCACTGAAGAATTGTGAGTTTCGTATAATCCTTAAATTATTTTGACTTTTTATTGATTATTTTTCAGAGGTCTGTCGACCAAACTTCAGGTTTTTCCTGGTGGCACCGACAGTCGCTACATTCGCAATGAGGGCATTCCAGCTTTGGGATTCTCGCCAATGAATAATACTCCAGTTCTTCTTCATGATCATGATGAGTTTCTCCACGTGGATACATACCTGAAAGGTGTGGATATTTACCAGAAAATCATTGGAAATTTAGCTAATGTTTAAAGTTGAAATTTACTTAATTTTAATGCATTTTATGAAGTAAACGTTTAACATACTAGCGAAAATTCAATGAAATAATAAATAAATGGAGTAAAGGACAGAATTTAAAAGTCACGCCTGGTTTATTATTCATTACTGTAGAATCTACAATGTAGAGATTCATTAGCTGGTACATAACCCATACGTAAATAATATGGGTTCGGTGAACGACTATTTCCTTCGTCAAGCAGAGACACAATCCATCCAATTCAGAACGATGAATATTATTTAAAGCATACTTATTTATATAACTTTTCAAAAATTCGAATTCAATTTAACAAAAATCGGACGGCTATATTATATAGCTGCCATACGAAGGATCGAAAAATTAATGCCAAAATAATACTAAAGCAGCCAAAATTTGGATTATTGTAACATATACGCAAGTAAATCTAAATTTAATGTTTTTGAAAGTTAATAGGAATGATTTGCAAGGGTATATTAGCTTCGGCTGGCCTAAGCTAGCTTCCTTTCTTGTTCCTATTAGTTTCCATTTTATTTTCCGACCGTTCCTATGGCAGCTATATGATATAGTGATCCGATTTTTTTTTAATTTAATTCGAAATTCAGAAATATTCAAAAAATAATATTCCCAAGGGTAGAAGGTAATATTTTAAAAAACACTAAACTATAAGATCCGGCCGATTCTGACTTATATACTACCTGCAATAGAAAGAAGACTTTTGGGAAAGTTTCCTCCCGATAGCTTAAAAACTGAGAGACTAATTTGCGTAGAAACGGACGAACGGACTTACGGACGGACAGACGGACGGACAGACGGGCGGACAGACGGGCGGACAGACGGACGGACAGAAGGACGGAAAGACGGACATACGGACGGACAGACGGACATGGCTAGATCAACTCGTCTAGTGATGGTGATCAAGAATATATATACTTTATAGGGTCGGAAACGTCTCCTTCACTTCACTCCTTCACGTTGCAAACTTCTGACAGAAATCATATTACCCTCTGCAAGGGTAGAAACATATTTGTGATCTATGTCAATTTAGGATGTAGTCGTCCTATCGGGGCGCTTATAAAATTAGATCTGCTTACACATATTTCGGAACGACTGTGAAAGTTATACATCGCTAGCTTTTAAACTAAGTTCGTAAACCGTATTGGAGCAGACAGACAAGTCTAAATGGCCATATCGATTTGCCTACTGATCCCGATCAAGAATATATACTTTATGGGGTCGGAAGCATCTCTTTCACTGCGTTACAAACTTCTGACCAATATTATAATACCCTCTGCAAGGGAATCGGGGTTGTCAAAGAAACAAAAAAACAATGCTTAAGAAAAATAAATTTATTAAATATAAGTCCTAAATCCTAAATTGTCAGCACTTGAAGTGCAACTTGCATTTGCTATTTAGACCTATTATTATAATTAATAAGAGCTAAATTTAAATGTAATTGGATTGATAGTGTAATTGAAAGGGATCAATCACAGTTTAGGCAGTTTGCACATAAAACATATTTATAAAAGAAAAAGAATGGATTTTGTTTCACTGGATGTACAAAACATTGATAAATAATAAGAAATTCCCACACCAACCAGAGTCAAAAGAAAAACGGACCGATTTAAGGATCCGGATCCCCAATTTGGCAGTGTCGCCAGCCATAATTTTGTAGTTGGCCAACTTTTTGCGACTTTTATTCCGCGGGTCTTTTGTTGGCCGCTGCTTGGGCTGCTGGCTCTTACGTGTAATGTTCTCTCATGTTGCAAAACGATTTGTTGGAGCCAAGATTTATGAACTTGTTGCCACTGACAGCCGACAGTGGTCGTGGTAACACACACGGCAATCTGCGTGAACATGCCGCCTAATTAGAAGATTTTAATTATCTGTTTTCAATCAGCTTCCATTGAGATAATGATAATGCTGCCGCGGACTTGTTCTTGTTCGCATTTTTCGGTTCTTTCGCGGCCCCCGTTTATTTATTTTGTATTTTCGCATTTTCGTATTTTATTTTCTTAACTACCTTGCGGCCGTTTAAGCCAAAATGCTGTTGACATTTCGCTGGCATCGGAGTCGGAAATTCGGCAAGGTGTTGTTGGTATCGCGGCCACGCGCATGCTGCCAATAAGCGCTGTCAAAGTGTCCTAAATCGATTAGAATTGATTTTGAAAGGACCGCTGACAGGCCAAACGGACCCGCGAGCAATCATCCTCGATACAATGCCGCGGATTACAGTTGTCTGTCGTGTTCTATGGACTTGCCACTCCCCATCCAATCCATTCCATTTCACGACCCAGGTCCCATCGACAGTCCCTGTATCGGAATATAAGGGGGTACGATACCCATTCCCTTCCCCTTACCCCTCCATCTCGGTTGCGTGTTTAAGGCCAAACGGAGAGGCGATGTTGCTGTCATTGACGATTTATGTCAACTGTAGTCGCGGCACAATATTCAAATTCTTTGCATTCACTCATCACTTGTCGCCGGCGAGCCGCCTGTCCTCGCCGCCCATGGTAGTCAGGGGTGTTCCACAAGGGGGTTCTTTTGGGGGGGTCAATGTCCACCTAAGCATGGAAGCTTTTACCCCTTAGTAATGTCAATAAACTCATTAATCTAGTTAGTCTTTCGATAAAATCCCCAAGTCTTGACTATCCTTGATTGAAATTGGACTTCCTAGTTTACGTAATTTTTGTGTTGTAAGTTTTTATAAAGCAATTGTCCTAATTTAAATGTTATTTAACTGTCAGGACTAAATTTTAACTAAAGATATCTAAATCACATAAATGGTTTAAAGAGAAATTCAACAGTTTTATTCAAAAGCCCCTTTGAAATTTTAGTTATCGACGTCCTTGTAAAAACGCCGAATGCTTTGAACTTTTAAGCTGCTGAGGTGCAAAATAATGGGATACGAAATACCTGCGAGGGATTTTTAAGAATAAGAAAGTCAGACTATGTTTTTCACAACAATGAAAAACCAAATGTACACAGAGAACATTATCAAAAGTTTAAGGTGCAAAATCAGGCGTAATTTTTAAAATGTTTTATTTTTATTATTAATATAAGAATAATTTTATCGTATAATTTTCTCTGCGTATTTCTACTATTTCCAAAGCTTGAGAAGTATCCCTACATGGAAAATTTGTCTTATTGAATTAAGTTCTTACTTGGGTACATAATTATTGAATACTCTTCAAACCACCCACTGGACAGCTTCTACCCCCAAGCACTCCAAAAGCGCATCTCCACCTAGTTAACTCGCAAATTGAATTCAAAATCAAAATTTATTTAACTCTAATGGATTTGGCAACCTGAGTGGTTGCCCCGCCCCCAAAAATGGGACGCTGGTCGGTCCTTCTTATCGGGATGCTGGCGGATACCGAAGGTTGGACGTCTGAGGACTCTGGATTGTGGATTCTGGATATCTGGTGGCCGGTTCGCGCGTTTTCGCCACGCCGGTTGCCTTGATTTGACAGGATTCATTGTCTCCGCCACTTCAGTGACTTCAAGCTTACGCGCGTTAGCCTTCGAGTTCGCGTTCCTCGTCTTGGCCTTCTGGCGAAACCTTCCTTGAGAACCTGAGCTGGATGCGTATTGACAGTTTAAATGCGTCCATCACTTTGGGCCAACTCGGGCCGCGGCTGACGGAATTCATTTAAATACATTTCGGCCCCAAGGGGCCAGACAGGCCCAATCGCATTGTTACCCCCGAGGTATAGGGCACTGAGAAAAATGTTGATTAAAATTATAAAATCTTTTCAATTTAGATTCCGTATTTTCAAAATATTTTAACTAGAATAATCAAGAGATTTAGGAGGGCTAAATAAATAATAAATAAATAAATAAAATTGAGGTGTCTAAAAGTATGCAATGATTTAAGTAAATTATAAATTATAATATTGCATAGTTTTACTCACTTTTGATAATCTACTTTTACCTTTATTCAATCAAACAATATTTTAAAAGTATTTTCAATTGAATAAAATATATTAAGTCACCTTAAGAAACCACAACTTGGGACCAAATGGATACGGATTTCAAAGATTTTTTTCCAGTGAGGTGGGCAGTAAATTGGGCCGCGTCAGAGGCAATCGAATGGAATTTATATGCGGCGCATTTTCGTGGCCTTTGATTGACTTGTGTCACTTTGTCTCATTTGTCAGACGAACGCCTTCGACCAGCCGGGATGACTCGATGCCGGGATGCCTCGATGCTCATCATCCCTCCTCCGATCCTGGCGCTTAAGTGTCAGGTGTCTCACTCTTTGGACCACTCAATTGAAATGCTCTGGCGGATAATTCGAGGACGAGGGCCCAGTTCTTTGTGGCAACTAAATGACACGAGGCTGCATTCAAATGCCCATCAAGTTGTTACACAGTCGGGCGGGCAGCGCGTATCCTTTTGGGCAATATCCTGCCGCAAGGCCCAACTCTCGAACATGGGATTTATGACAGCTGAATGGGGGAGATGGGCGGGAGTGGGAGTGGCAGTGAGAGTGGGTGGGCCAACGGAAATGTCCTGCCTGCTAACCGGAGATATGTTTCATATCCGCAACACGATGGCCAACTAACGTGAGAGATTTCCACATTCGCACACTCGGATTACCATTGCCATGTCCTCCATTCACTCTCGAATTGAATGCCCGTGACAGGCAAGATTTGTTTGTTTGCCCACATTGGCTAGTCGTCGTTGTCGTCGTCCTAACCCAAAAGGGTTCCACCACATCCAGATAATACCACACGTCTGATTGAAGCGGGCCTCCATTGGCATGTCCTTCAATCCGCCTGACAGCCGCACAACTTTTATCCCCCCTTTTGGATCCTCAGATTGCCTTGTTTTGTATTTGGTTCCATTGATTCCACTGATTCTGTTCCTCCTCCTGCCGCTGTTAACATGGCCATTAATAATTGCCCCAGAAGCGCTGGCCAAAGTGTTCAAAGTCCTTGCCGCCTTTGTCCGCCGGCCAAGTGCAATTATTAACCGAAATGATGCAATTCTAGCCGCTGGCCGAGATCACATTGTCCCGTTGCATCATTTACGGATAATTCAAGGGGAGAAATCAGAGATTGGGAAGAGAAGCCTTGCTTACAGAGATTTTACAAAATTTCAATTATTAAATTTAAGTAACGATGTTGGAAACAAAGGTTTTTTTTGTTTTAATTTAATAAAATTTGGATTTATAATTGCCTTTTATTATAATTAAAGGGTAAATTATTCTAATTGTACTATAAAAAAATTAATATTGCAAATTAATTACGTTCATATTGATTTAAAAAAAAGATATTCTACGAATTTAAAAAACGGGAAGTCTCTTGAATTTCGACCAAAAAATGTACAATTTAAAACCTACTTTTAGTCTAATATGCAGATGAGGAAACGGCATTAAAATCATAAAATTTAATGCGTCTTTGTGGAAAGCTTTGTTCTTTGCAGATTTCATAATAATCTTTTACTTCCTGCCGCAGTTCTTTTTTTGCTTTTGCCCACATAAATCGCAGCATGAATGAATTAACATATCAAGATCGGCCGAACCCATCCGCTGGCCCCGAAAATGCCACGTTTCATGTTGCAGCCTTGATTTAGATAATGCAAAACGCCTGATCGCCAGTCGTCGCCGACTACTTGTTGCAATTATGATTGCGCCAGAAGTTTTGGTGGCCAGCTGCCTCTTGGAGCTGCCGATCTCGGAACGCCCAGAGGTGTAGCCAGCTCGATGGCAAATTGAAAGGCAAATGCAACTGGCAAAGACGCCCCCGAGCTCACGCCCATGCAAAGGCTGCAAGATGTAAACTGCACGGAAAAAAATTAATAAATATATGGGATAGGGCATAGCTGAACAAGCCTGAGAAAACTGCCCCAGGCGATTTTGCAAAATTTTAGATGAGGATTGGGTTGATAGGAGACCCAATGAATAAGAATTCCAAATTTCAAACACTTTGATCCGCTGGTTTACGAGTAATCTGCCGCAACTTAAGAACGTGTCACTTGATGAATCTTCCCTTCTCGGTAGTTCTTAAGAAATCCTTTATTAATGCCAAAATTTTTGTGTTAACCTTTAAGAATGTCAGCCA
Organism: Drosophila prostipennis; assembly: GCA_037075205.1. NCBI lineage: Eukaryota > Metazoa > Arthropoda > Insecta > Diptera > Drosophilidae > Drosophila > Drosophila prostipennis. Next base: position 335 of record JBAMCJ010004749.1, on the reverse strand, counting down.
ATCTTTGGATTTGTACCATTCTTATAAGGTAACTAAAATCGCGATCAAAATTTTCGAAAAATCGGCTTAAGACTTTCCAACTCTGACAACACCGCCCATTTTTTACAGTTTATGTGTTTCATAACCATCTACTTCATATAAAATATTCATAATTTTTCGAGTGGTGCAACAGTATGTTTAAAAATACAAAAAACTGAAGAATTTATTTCATAAGGGTAGGATAGAGTCAATAAAATATAGTTTTTTTTGAAATAGTTAGTTGTAAGACCACATTTATTATCAAAGAATAAAGTTTTTAATATTATGAATAAAAAAGTGGTCCGAATTAAAAATGT
>JBAMCJ010004748.1:0-32873 GCA_037075205.1 Drosophila prostipennis | reverse complement strand
CATTTAATTTGCACATCAACTTCTATCCCAGTATTAAAAACTAACATTTTAACTCATTTGCTTCACTCCTAACTGCATGTTTTTTTCATTATTTGTCCCGTCTTTATTGGTTTTATGTATTCTTCCTCGCGAACTCGCATTTTTGCCCAAATTTACAAAAGGGCCCCGCGCGTAACAAGCACGTGCTTGGTGTCGTTGGGCCACTTGTTTGTACTTCTCGTAGTGCATCAACGTCCATCATATATATATATTTTTGAGATTTGTAAATTAATAGGATTTATCTGCAAGAATATATTAGCTTCGGCTGGCCGAAGCTAGCAACCTTTCTTGTTTGTAATCATGTAATCGTTTTAAACAATGCATTGTTTAAAAAAAGTGGTCAAATGCCCCATAGTGCAATGCCGACTATAGGTACTATACATATGTATTGTTTTCCGAACCCTGAAATTTTCACAAGAAAACAAGAGAGAACGCTATAGTCGGGTGCCCCGACTATTAGATACCCGTTACTCAGCTAAAGGGAGTGCGAGGGAGATGGAGGATGTAAAACTTTGATCAGGCCTAACCTTTAAACGAATGGTCCGATTTAAAAAATTTCTTCTACATTTCGATAGGTATTGATAAACACAACAATACTGCATTTTTACTTTTCCGAAATATTTAAATTTTTAAAATCGTATATTAGCTATTGTGGGCGTTAGAGGGGGCGTGGCACCTTTTTGAAATAAACTTGCGCTGCGTAGGAACTCCAAGAATCTTCACGCCAAATACCAATCCTTTAGCTTTTATAGTTTCCGAGATCTCAGCGTTCATACGGACGGACAGACAGACATGGCTAGATCGACTCGGCTAGTGATCCTGATCAAGAATATATATACTTTATGGGGTCGGAAACGCTTCCTTCTAGCTGTTACATACTTTTGCACGAATACAATATACCCTTTTACTCTACGAGTAACGGGTATAATTACCTTAAACAGACCGCAGGGTCGTCGAATAACACTAAAATGCGGTAACACCAGAGCATCCTGGCTTCACACTAGGAACGAAAATCGAAACTGCTGTATAGAAATCAAACTCAGGGTAAAAACCTAATATTATTTAGTCCTAACTTAACACTACTGAGTCTGTTCCTTTTATTATTTTGTAATGATATAATACTGGCAGTTTAATACCAGCTGTAGTATATTATTAACACAACCCATATTAAATTAAAACTTTCGGTTTTTTTTTGGGCGTACCATCATCCTTCTTGGTGTTATTTCAAAAAATAATTTGCTAAGCTAAACAATTTTATATTTTTATACCCGTTACTCGTAGAGTAAAACGGTATATTGTATTCGTGAAAAAGTATGTAACAGCTAGAAGGAAGCATTTCCGACCCTATAAAGTATATATATTCTTGATCAGGGTCACTAGCCGAGTCGATGTAGCCATGTCCGTCTGTCCGTCTGTCTGTCCGTATGAACGCTGAGATCTCGGAAACTATAAATGCTAGAGGATTGGTATTTGGCATGAAGATTCTTGGAGTTCCTACGCAGCGCAAGTTTGTTTCCAGAAGGTGCCACGCCCCCTCTAACGCCCACAATAGCTAATATACGATTTTAAAAATTTAAATATTTCGGCAGTTAAATGTGTAAACCAATAAGCGCCGCAGGAAAAAATTTTTTTTCTAAAAAATCGCGCGAATTTTTAGAAAAAAAATTTTTGTCTGCGGTCTATTTAACAATTTATTGAAATACTTGTAAATGATTTTCAACTATCCGTCTGCAGTATGGGCAGAGCAATAGAGATTTTTTTGAACGCTGTTCCAGATTTTTGAAGCACTCAAAGCATATTTTGAAGTGCATACATGGTAGAAAAACTACGTCCCGCGGCCTATCAACGCAAATAATACATTTTAGCACGTCAGCCATTTGGCTGAACTGGAAAGTATTTTCCACATCTTCTGAATCAGAACCGGATCATAGAATTTTTGCGAAAGCCAGCAACAATTTTGTATTTGTAGCGGCGCCTGAAGAACGTTTCTTAGTTCTGTTCAGCCTGGAAGTATGCTTTAATTTGGCAGTAAGTGACCTTTGGAGACTAGCCAGATGCATCCCCAAATTAGTGTCGGTAATTAGTGTTTAACAAAAAAAATACTAATTAGCATCTTTGCGGGTGATGCCAGGTCGGGTTTGAATCAGCTGGTGTAGGGTAGCTTCGAAAAGCTTGTTCTAAGCCGGAATGGCGGATTTCTCAGCTGGCTGAAATATCCGGCAATGGTCGAAACCCACGCCGCATGATTTTTGAACTTTCTTCTTAATTGAACCGGCGTGGCAGGCAGACGTGGAAAATTTTCTTCTACCCGATTCGGTAAAGTTTCGATATATAAAAGCACGCGGCTTATCTAAATTCGCTGAAAGTGATTTTTTTTAAATTTACCAATCCAAACAAAGAAGTGAGTTATTTTCTGTTGCGCAAAGATAATTTTGAGTGCTGAATTTTTGGCTTTTTGAAGGCTGAAATTCGACGCTTTTCGATACGGTCGCCCAGGCCGCCACGGCTCGCCACGGCAAATCAGCGCGAGTGCATTTTTTTTGCAAGGTTGGTAGAAAAGTTCTCAGTGATCGAAGTTTTTTTTTCTAACACGTAGGTCGTTTTATTCGCTAGGTATCCAGTTTATCTTCGTTCGTTGTTCTGGGGAGCACCCACATCGGCCAGCGATTTGGAGTTGACCTGAGGAAAACACCTTCGAACAGCGATCTGCAGTTGCCCTGGGGAGCACTCCTATTTGTCAAGCCTTCTGATTTGTCTTGGGGAGCACCCCTATTTGCCAAGCGAACGGCAGTGCCTTCGGGAGCACCCCTTACTTCTCAGCGATCAGCAGCGGCTTCAGGGAGCACCCAGTTTAACTGGACGAGGAGTTTCCTCGGCCAAATAATCCCGTAAATTACGAAAATATGTCCAACTAAATCGGCCACAACCCATACCTTCAAAACCATGTGAATTTACCGCTTGGGCCACGATCTTAACCTCATTTGTAACCTCAAAAATATCAAGCTGGCGAGAAAAATCCCACGTGCATAAAAACGCAACTGGCTACATTGGGAGAAATTCCTGAACATGTGCTAACTTAAATCAAACAAAAAAAAAAATTTATTTTAAAAAAATAAGTGAATTAATAATGAAACAACTATATCATGGATAAAAAAAAAAAATTTAATTTAATTAAATAATTAATAAGATTAAAAATAAGTTATGATTCATTTAGTGCGCGGCTAATTTACGGTTATATCTCCCTGGCAAAAGTTTTCTTAAATTCGTTTTGATTCAAAAAAAAAAAGTAATGAAACGTATAAGTGCACATATAACCCAATGTCAAGGAATGCCTTGATTTCTTTTCCAGCCTACCTGCGTCGGAAGATCGATCGTCCGCCGAGGAACCAGCTGTGTGAGTTGTTTTACCTTTATTTTAATCTACTAGAAAACAAATGAAATTATCTGTGCCTATTAAATCCTCATAAACGGAAGAAAAAATATCAAGGCCGAAAATTTAAGAAAGCCATTACTTAAAGTTTAATCATGCCAAAAAAAATGAATTAAACCTAAAAAAAATTCTTTCAATTTACACTGAAAATTTCTTCTTTGAAAAAAAAAAAATTAATTTTAATAAACATAAATTTAAATAATTAGCGCACCACTAATGAATAATGAAACAAAAATGAATATCAATATGTATAAAGAAAAATTATTGAATATCTTTTGAACTTAAAACCATTTTTCAACCTTTATATTTTACACATATTTTTATATTTCTTATATAATCCTTATTTTTAAACATTTTTTCTGCACATGTTTATACACCCATCATACACATATACTTTACTTTTATAATTATATACACCAGTGAAGCCCAGTATTTACCTATGCGGTTCAATACTTGTTATATCTTATTTTTCTCGGGGAAATTGTTTTACCCTTTTGTAAATTATTTGATAAATTAAATATGTTATCTGCTGAGTTATGCTCTAGCGGCAGGTGGTCATAGGTAGGGTGGGCAGAATGCGAGCCCAATTACATTCAAGGCTTCGCAAACAACAAATCTCTCTCTCTTTCTTTCACAATGTCCCCTTTTAATAACTTTCTTCTTGCTTCTTAAAACTTTATTTTTTCTAAATTATGCATCTTTTCTTCCGGTTTAGTAACTAGCTTTTGATATTGTCGCATGCACGCTCAATTCTGATCCTATTAATAGTAATACGTAGACGGTGTCAAGATCTGTACAAGCAAGACCTCTACCCCCCAAGCCGACGAGCTAGAGCCGGAATATATAGCGTGCCCCGCCAATACAGATCCTTGGAAACATTTAAAGTACTTTGCACTTTAGTCGAACGTTACACGCTACATATTCGAAAGGCTCAACAACCTCCATATCGCGTCCACGTTGTTTACAGATCAGTGATTAACTGACTAAAATATGAAAAAGCTTGAGAGGTATCATAATAAACGGTACTACTCTTCTCGGTAATCTCATTGTTTCTGAATGCGCTTTACAACATAACAAACAGTAATTCTTTTATCGGTATTCTCATTAACTCAAAATGCATTTTAGAATTTTTTTAGAAGTTGCGGTCGTTATGACACTTTTAAAAGTGTCATAATGCCCGGGGGCACTCTGACATTTTTTGAAAGGGCGTTATGACACTAGAGAAAGTGTCATAAGGCCAACGGGCCTTATGACCCTTTTTAGTGTGTTAAAGCGCCCGCGGGCGCTATGACACCGGGCGTTATGACACGCACCCAATATAAATATCTGTCGCGAACCCTGACCACGGAGAGCTATACCGCCATGATATAATTCAAAGCTTTGTCGCTTAAACTTCTAATGTGTGTGAAAGCTATATTCGTTGTCTTTCTTTGCCCCCGGGCATTATGACACTTTTAAAAATTCCGGGCCGGAATTTGTCTGGATGCATTTGGAATACACAGGGCTTAGAAAATTTGTGCTAGTCGAAAAAATAAATAGTACATAACTAGTGATAAAGTAAATTGTATCGTACCAGTACGAGACAAAAAAAGCCTAAAAACATTTAATTGGTAGAACAAATACATGTTAAAGTATAGTTAAAAGGCAACTGGAATTTAACTAGTTGCACTTGAACTATATATGATCCAAAAATATAGCCTAGAGTGTAAATGTCTTGGGAAATTTAACACAAAACAAATCAAACAGCCGAGGTCATCGGTTCAATTCCCAGCCGTTTTAAATTATTTTTTTGTTTTTTGTTTGCTAGGTGATCCTTTAGTTTTATTATACCCTTGCAGAGGGTATTATGATTTCAGTCAGAAGTTTGCAACAGACGAGTCCGTCTGTCCGTCCGTCTGTCCGTCCGTCTGTCCGTCTGTTTCTACGCAAACTAGTCTCTCAGTTTTAAAGCTATCGGGCTAAAACTTTCCCAAAAGTCTTATATCTATTGCAGGTAGTATATAAGTCGGAACGAGCCGGATCGGACAACTATATCAAATAGCTCCCATAGGAATAATCGGGGAACAAAATGTAAAAAAATTATATCTTGGGTGTTTTTGAACCTATAACCTCCTACTTTTGGAAATGCCATTTTTTATCTACTTCTGAATTTCGAATACATTTTTTTCAAAATCGGACGACTATATCATATAGCTGCCATAGGTACGATCGGAAAATTAATGGGAATATAAAAGGAAATAAATTATTGCTTCGTTGGTTTTTATCGTATTCTCTTCTACTCTGGGATATGACTTTTTTTAAATGTTTTCGAATTTCGATTTTAATTTTATCAATATCGAACTACTATATCATATAGCTGCCAACGGAACGATCGGAAATTTAGTGATTAATAGGAATTATCTGCAAGGGTATATAAGCTTCGGCTGGCCGAAGCTAGCTTCCTTTCTTGTTTTTAACTTAGTTTAATCTGTCGTAGGTATATATATGTGAAAAATTACTGTTTTAAAAATATATCACACTAAAATTTAAAAACCTTGTTAGTGCATTACAAAATGTGATGCGTGTTTGGCTCAATTAGCTAGTGTGTTTACAAATCCAAAGGTCCCCGGTTTAAGTTCTAGAGAAGTCGACTTACCTTAAATAAAGTAAGTTTGTTTTAATTCCATTTATTTATCATGTGCCGTATTTAATTACATAATAACAATCAAATTTTCTTTAAAAGACCGCGCCTTTCAATAAGCTACCAATTAGAAGAGCGTTAAATTAAACATCTTCAGGTACGACTAAAATCCAATGATTTAATAGTTGATAGACAAGTTTTTAGATTTTTCAAGAAAATATATTTTTTTAGTGTAGCTTTACAGCTGTAACCGTAAATTGGGTAACAGCCACTAGTTCAAAACTAGTAGCAAATGGACTAGTTGTTTCCAAGGACAAGCCTATGAAAAATGGACCATTTCGTTACAAGGAAATGGACATAACTTGAACTACCCTGCAGGAAAAATGCGAACTAGTCTGAAAATCAACTAGTTTACAACTAGTAAAAAAGCTACCAGAATTAGTGTGGATGCATTTTGACTACACAGGGCTTAGAAAATTTGTGCTAGTCGAAAAAATAAATAGTACCAAACTAGTGGAAAAGTTAATTGTCTCGGACTGGTACTTTTCTGACAAGAAAAAGCCTAAAAACATTTAATTGGTAGAACCAATACATGTTAAAGTATAGTAAAAAGGCAACTGGAATTTAACTAGTTGCACTTGAACCATATATGATCCAAAAATATAGCCTAGAGTGTAAATGTCTTGGGAAATTTAACAGAAAACAAATCAAACAGTCAAGGTCTTCGGTTCAATCCCCAGTCTTTGTATATTAATTTTTTTTGTTTTTGCTAGGTGATGCTTTAGTTTTATTTTTAACTTAGTTTACTCTGTCGTAGGCAATACATATCACTGTTTTAAAAATATATCACACTATAATTTATAAACCTTGTGTTCAAGAAGAACACTTTTTAATAATAAATCTAATACTTTACGAGTTCAGTACATGTCAATATGTTAATTGATCTGGAGCCGTAAATAACGATCTGTAACTCAGAAACCTACAAGGGTGCAGTGCTAACGCTTGTAATCTTAAGTACAGGCCACTTGAGCCTGACCATAAATATAGTTCTCACACTGCACAAAGGTTCGCCTTGCAGGAGACCGTTGATAAGGCTCCCGCTCAGGCAAACAGATGTGGTCTCTGCGTAGACCATAGATAAGTATATTATAAGAATTTCATGTTAGTTACGTAAGCAAAGACAGAACTCAAACGTGAAGGTTGTTTTCCTTATTATTGGGATTCTCCGTTCATTTTGGTCATTCGAGCCTTTGATTCCTTGCGGAACAATTGGCCAGACCTCTCTGTAGTCTTCCCCCACCAGTGGTAAGAGACTCAGAGATATTCTGCACCTTAAAGACTGCTAAGTGCTAGACGCTTGCAGCTACAGGTAGCAATAGATTCACACGATTGTTTTCCCCCACCAGAGGTAAGAGACAAAAGTGTTGAACAACTAAAAGCAAAAAGACAAGCAAAGAGTCTTTTTTGTTTTAAAGCACCTTAAAGATTCTGTTTTTTTAAAAACAGCTTAAGGTCGCTATCTATTGAGCGTTTCCGAGGCCATAACATCGGAAAAATGAAACATAAAAGTGTGTTTTTATATAATTAAAAATAAAAATATTATTGTTTTACAAAAAAAAAAATAATAAGTGCACAAGAAATAAAAATATTACCATTAGCTTTGACTATGGTTAACAAGAGCCTGCAATATAAAGATACATATTAGCAAAAGGGCCTTTAATTGAAATGCAATTAAGCATTCAACTCCAATAATTTGGATTATGGAAACGTATGTAGTTTCCTAAAACTGGCAAATAAGCCGGAAGATGCTGCTTTGCATTTTTAATATCCAGAAACTGTGATAAAATAATACATTAAAGCTACCGAGAGGACGATCTCGCAACTTAAATTCAATTTTGAACACAATAAAAAAAAAAACTCCAAAATTGGTCATCAATCGGTGAAGGAAAGAAGACTTGCAGGCTGCAAAACCATCTCCACGTCGCTGACCACAGGACTTGGTCACCAAGGGAAGTCGTCGCTAAGAATCATCGAATTCACCGCTACAACGAAGTCGTCGACAGCATCCTGGAAATCAATGGGCTAAGTCAACGTGATCAACAGATAAGTTGGATATTAGTAACTGATATAGTTGTAAAGAGCACGATGTTGTCCGATATTAGTTATTTTTGTGCAAAGGTGGCTTTCTTAGAGAAAGTCGAGCAATTAAACAAATATCTCGATGAGACAGTGAATAATTTGACTGGCTGCAAGGATTCTCTTAACATAAGAAGAAATAAGATTAACTATTTAGCTACAAAATTGTTTAACGTGGTGGAACCGGCTAGATGTTATTTTGAAAGTCGTGAATTTGAACGCATTATTGATGAATTAGAATTCGATGTTTAAAATACAGTAACGACCATAGAGAAAAGATTCCTCATTGAAGGATATTTTCCTGTGGTTCTTAGGACAGAGGAGTTTGTTACTCTGACAGAGAGACAGTTTTCAGTTTATCTCGATGGATTAATTTGTTGTAATGAATTCAAACATATAGAGAATAATTTAGATTCAAATAAAACAGATTCACAAGTTTTATTATCGAGTCCATTAAAAGAGAAAGAGTTAGGTAGTTTAACGATTTCTAAAGGAATTGAAGATGAGGAAATAAACTGCCGTAATATTCCGCCGGCAGGACCTCACTTGGGAAGTGAGGTTGTTTTTAGCCCACCATCCGTATTAATTGAAGAAAATGACGTTCTTACAACCGTTCATTTTGTAGAAGAAGATAAAGAAATACACTACCATAATATTCCGCCGGCAGGACCTCACTTGGTAAGCGAGGTTGTTTTTAGTTCACCATCCGTATTAGTTGAGGTAATGACGTTCTAACAACCGTTCATTTAGTAAAAGAGTTAATAGACAAGGAATTAATAAGTCCTAAGTCAATTAGGATAATCAAGGCATACTTTCGGGCCAAGTTTTATCATTACAAATTTATGAAGCAAAGTAGTTTCTATTTAAGAATGATTTGGTGCCCATTAAAACTATGTCCGGTTAATCATACAGTCAATATTAAACGGTTGAAGAATGAAAAAGAGTACATGAATATGATTATAAATTTGATAATAATCCAAGACCGTTGCAAGGGGTCTAAATATATAAGTAAAAAAGCAAATACAATATATCGAATTAAATATACAGTCCACTAATTTTATATTTGCATTGTTAACAAAAAGAATCTTTATAATCAATAACCCCTACACCGCAACTTGCTTGCCGCCCTTGGCAGAATGTTCAAGAAGAACACATTTTAATAATAAATCTAATACTTTACGACTTCAGTACATGTCAATATGTTAATTGATCTGGAGCCGTAAATAACGATCTGTAACTCAAACCCTACAAGGGTTCAGTGCTAACACTTGTAATCTTAAGTACAAGCCACTTGAGCCTGACCATAAATATAGTTCTCACACTGCACAAAGGTGCGCCTTGCAGGAGACCGTTGATAAGGCTCCCGCTCAGGCAAACAGATGTGGTCTCTGCGTAGACCATAGATAAGTATATTATAAGAATTTCATGTTAGTTACGTAAGCAAAGACTTAATGAAATAAAATCAGTTTTTATACAGAACTCAAACGTGAAGGTTGTTTTCCTTATTATTGGGATTCTCCGTTCATTATTTGAATTCCATTTATTTATCATTTGCCGTATTATAATAACAATAATAATTCCTTTAAGAGACCGCGCCTTTCAATTAGCTACCAATTAGGAGAGAGTCAAATTAAACATCTTCAAGTACGAGTAAAATCCAACGATTTAATGGTTGATAGACCAGTTTTTAGATTTTTCGAAAAAATAATTTTTTTTAGTGTAGGTTAACAGCTGTAACCGTAAATTGGTTAACAGCCACTAGTGCAAAACTAGTACCAAATGGACTAGTTGTTTTCGAGGACAAGCCTATGAAAAATGGACCAGTTCGTTACAAGGAAATCGACATAACTTGAACTAGTTAACTTTCCTGACCCAATTAGTATTTTACTACTCCAAAACTGATTCCTTTTCCTGCAGGGTGGTTTTAGTTTATTTCTTTCTCCATATTTCTTTTCATAAACAACTCGTCCTACGTGATATTGTTTTTCTTTTCTATTTTCATTATATGTTTCTAACACTTACTCCTGAGCATTTGATTCGATTTTATTATAAAGAATGTCAACAGGTTTTTGGTTTGTTGTGGAATGAATACTCTGATTATTTTCCTGAGCGGCTCTGATTACGATTTTGAAATAGTCAGTTAAATTAAATTGTTCTTTATGCAGCGACTAATTCTGTTAATGTCGAATGTGCCCTTTCCACTTGTCCGTTTTAAGGTCTGCGTAATGTAGAATTATACCGCACCTTTGTGCAAAGGATTTAAATTGCGCCGAGGTAAAGATCGGCTCATTATCGGTCATAATTAATTTGGCTTGGGGAAAATGTTAAAGTAGTTCCATTGCTTTATTTTCGATATTTAATTTATTCTGAATTTCTTTAACTACTAGGAATTTAGAGTACGCGTCAATACAAGGTATACAAGTTAAACTTTGCGCATAATTAAAATTTAAATGTTATGTAAACGCAGGTCACTACTGTGACGAACCCACCTAGAGGGCGTCCGTCAAAATTACCCCTATCCTAGAGAAATACCATGAATTCTGTTTCGTTATTAGTTTTTAAGAGAGATTCCGTGAATTCCGCTCTTTGGGTGGCCCTCACAGAATGGGCAAGCGCCCGGAAGAAAATCATTCACATATGCCTGCACTATTATTCCTAGGAACATTGATTTTAACCTGCCTATAAAAATACGTACGGATACGTTGCGCAAGGTACTTCATAGTACTTATGATCATGCAAGGCCGACATCTAATCTGGATGTAGAGAGTTTCTCTTCAACAAGATGCGTCGACTGGCAACCTGCTAGTGGCTTGTCTGCTGTAAATTCAAACAGCCATTATTCAGGAAATAATGGCCTGAAAATATACTTTCAAAATATATCCGGCATAAGAACTAAAACGCAATCTGTCTTTATGAATACTTCCAACAATGATTATGACATTATCATACTGGTTGAAACGAATTCTTCGATCCTAAAATATTTCAAGTATTTCGTAAAGATAGAGACTTCGGCAGAATGTGCGAGAGAGGTGGTGGCGTTATAGTGGCTGTTAGCCGTAAATTCTGTTGTATGGCAATTCGACTCGTTAATGATGACTCGCTTCTGGACCAGTTGGCGGTGACGGTGTCTGGCTCATCCGGGAAGATAACGATTGTTGCTTCCTATATTCCTCCGGGCAGTGATTCTGGACTATACCAGGCTCACCTTGACAACATATCGAATATCCATGCCAGCTTGGAGGACTCTGATGGCATATGTGTGGCAGGAGACTTCAACCTCAGCCCTGTTTTCTGGACGTGTGACCCACAAGCAGCTGCTATGGTGTCGGGAAACGTGCATCATTCACATGAAATAATTGTCATTGATGACGGTTTTAGTATGGGCCTCACCAAAATTAATAATATTTTAAATGATTTGCATAAGCTTCTTGATTTAGTCTTCATTAATTCCATTGTTCATTCTAACGTAACTCTTGCTTAATTTACCATTTCGAATTGTGTTGTGCATCACAAACCCTTGTGCTTTAATCTTGAATTTTATAGTCTTCTGCCATTTATAGATTCTAATCCTAGATACATATTTGATCCCTCTAGTTTGAGTTCCCTAAGGGATTGCTTGCTATCCCTGAATTGGTGTGCCCTACTATCGAATCCTTGCATTGAAACTAATTATAAAACCTTTCTTTCAACTATTAGAAATACCCTTGACAGCATAGTCCGTTCCAGGGAACGGGGTTCCTACAGGCTTCCTTGGTATACGAAAGGACTGCAAAAATACAAAAACCTCAGGAACAAATATTACAAAAAATTTTTTAAAACACACAACCCATACAGGCAACATAAACGTGGGTTTGAGTTTCTCAATAAATTTATATATAACCAATACATTTGTGAAGTTGAGCATAGCTTGAAGGCGTTTTGGCGCTTTGTTAATTCTAAGAAATCTCATTCGTCTATACCTTCAACTATGTCTTATGGTGATGTTGCTGCTTCCACTGAGGCTGATATCGCCAATTTGTTTGCTGCGTGTTTTTCCTCAAACATTGAACCTTCCAATGATTGTTATGATCAGGAAGTTTTAAATTCAATTCCAGAAATTTGTAACATTGGAAGTCTGGACATCTCGTATGAGGACATTTCTGAAGCAATTAGTTATTTTGATGATTCCCCAAGGCTAGACTTTGATGGAATTTCTTCATTCTTCCTTAAGAATTGCATTGGCAGTCTTTACCTACCTCTGCAGATCTTGTTTCCCGCTTCTTTGTCGCAATGTAGATTCCCAATTAGATGGAAAATTTCGAGAGTTATGCCGGTCCATAAAGGAGGAAGTAAATTTGATATTTCCAATTATAGGCCGATTGCTAAAATCGGCAACATTTTGCCAAAGCTTTTGACAAGGTGTGTCACTCTGAACTTAAGGCTAAACTTTCGAAACTAGGCTTTCACTCCTCATTTCTTAATTGGATAGCATCGTATTTGGATAACCGACACTATCATGTTGAGATAGGTGGTGCATTATCACATCCCTATAAAGCGACATCAGGAAGGATAGGGAAGCTCTCTTGGCCTCTTTTTATTATTTTCATAAATGACATTTGTGCATGTATCAAATTTTCTAACTTCCTTCTTTATGCGGATGATCTTAAAAATTATAGGACTGTCAGTACCGTAAATGATTCGATATTGCTTCAATCGGACCTAGATAGTATCGGTAGCTGGTGTTCCAAAAATAATTTGCCTTTAAACCTTCAAAAATGCCACATCGTTCGTTATGCGAAACGTTCTGTAACCATCGCATCTACTTATCTCATCAATAACCACCCTCTCTCTGTTTTAAATGAAATAGTTGATCTGGGGTTATTATTTAATTACAAATTTCTGTTTAATGAACATCTGAATTTTATATTACCAAAAGCATATGCAATGTTCGGCTTTGTCAAGCGAAACGGTGTTACGGTCTTATTCAAAGATCCGTATTTCAGATTGTCGGTATACTCTGCGTTTGTCCGTTCCAGGGTCGAATATGCTTCCTTTATTTGGAATCCCTCAGGAAGTGTCCAGATCAATAGGATTGAGAGGTTGCAGAAAAAGTTTTTAAAGTTTGCATTGCAATCCTTGCATTTTACTGAACCGGCTCCTGCCTTTGCTAGCCAGTGTTCCCTGCATCACACCTGTTCCTTGAAGGATCGCCGTGTAATTGCAGGCCTTATTTTCCTTAATGATCTGCTGGTAGGTAATAGAGTCCTGCATGAATGGATTCAATGAATTATTTTGAAATTTTTGTTTTATATGAATGAATTAATTAGAATTTTGACATTAATAGAATTGAATGAATTTGAATTTTGAGTTTAATAGAATTGAATGAATGAATGGCATGAATTTCGAAATAATTAAGCGACAATTTCTTTTGAAGAAGAAAGGGCCATAATTTTGTGATTAAATCTGCCTGAATTTTATTTACTATGCCGTTAACATTGATTTGTTAAAAATGTTCCACTTTTTGTTCTCAAAAGAAAGCACAAACAAAAACTGACTACTTGGTAATATTGATTGCCCTTGCCTGTTGGGATGCATTAATTTTAATGCTCCAGCCAGGAATTTTCGTACCTTGTTACCATTTCTGGAACTTGCTGTCAGGACAAATTATGCCCTCAACGAGCCATTACTAAGGGCTCTAAGAATGTTTAATTCCTTGCCTGCAAGCATTAGATTCAGCTGGGGTGCCAAGAAGGAACTGTTAAGGCAAACCCTTAGGGAATATTTTTTAATTAATTTTCCATAATAGATTTAAGTTAATCAATTGTAGTAACGCTTAGCCAGATAAGGATTTATCCATTGGCGATAGATAAAAAATAAATAAATAATTTAAATAAATGGTAAAGAATATATATCCCACATTTCGACCACGTGTTTTTCCTTTCGCCGCAGTAGACGTATTTCTGTTCGTAGTAAAACATTACCGTAGTGTCGCTGGACCCTTCGTATTCGGTACAGTAGTTTGTCCCGCCTTATCCGTTTCCCTAGGTCCCCCACCTTTTCCGTAGTTTTGGGGATTTGCGCGTGAACACCCGTCCCGCCTTATGCGTTACCCTACTTTTCGCACCTTTTCCGTAGTTTTGCGAAGCTTGCACGTGGACACCCGTCCCGTCCGATCTGGCACCCGAGTATCTTTGCCTCTTCCGTAGATTTAAGGTTCGCTCGTGGACACCCGTCCCGTCCGACCCGACACCCTAGTATCTTTACCTCCTCCGTAGTTCCTAGATTGGCGCGTGGACACCCGTCCCGGCCGGTCGATGGTAGTATAAATATGGGGAAGCTCTACCGTAAAAGGGGAAGGGGGAGGCAATTAATTAGGGTAATAAATTAGGTCAAGGTGACAGGTGACCATTGCTTATATTCAGAAATCCTATCCAGAAATCCGGGATTCTATTTAAGCTGTAGAAAAGTTACTGGAGTGCGACAGGTATCCGTTGCTTATATCTAGAAATTAGGGCGAAACGAGGGGAGGACATCCTAATTAAGCGGAGGAGAAGTTACTGGAGACTGTCAGGTGATCATTGCTTATATCTAGAAAATGGTGTGAAACAAGGGGGAAGAACGTGTTGTGCGGTGATCATTTAATAACCATACCCTCTAGAAAATGCGGATCTATTTGCCGACTTTTTCCAAACTACTTATAGCTCCTCTTCTTGGTCAAAATTTCCTTACCCTAATCCCTTAAATAGGGCAAATTGTATTTTTTCCCCTGTAATTACCGAAAGTTCTCTTTTAAGAGATTTAACAACAACAACGCCAACTTATTCTCCCGGACCTGATGGACTTCCTGGGTGTGTGCTTAAGTTTTGTGCATCAATCATTTGCAAACTTATTCTTAAACTCTTTCATTTGTCTATTTCATCATCAGTTTTTCCAACTATCTGGAAAGACTCTTTTATTATTCCACTTCACAAAAAGGGTGCGAAGACGGATGCCCAAAATTATAGAGGTATTTCTAAATTATCGGCAATTCCAAAAGCCTTTGAGCGTATTATCACATCTCATTTGCAACATTTATGTTCCTCGCTAATATCACCGTGTCTACCAACCTACTTGAATTGTCATCTATTGTAATAAATGGATTTAACAATAAAATGCAAACCGAGGTTATGTATACAGATTTCAGTAAAGCCTTTGACTCTGTTAACCACTCTCTTCTTTTATTCAAACTAGACTTGCTTGGGTTTCCATGTAATCTTTTAACTTGGATTTCGAGTTATTTGAACGGAAGGACTCAGAGGGTCATATTTAAGAACGCTGTTTCTAAAATGATCCACGTGACATCTGGAGTGCCCCAGGGCAGTCATTTTATTAACGATCTTCCCTCTATCATAATAAATTCTCGTGTACTAATGTATGCTGATGATGTTAAGCTTTGTTTGACATTCAACAATATAGAATCTGGTTTCGGCTTACAATCAGACATTGATAATTTTCAAGTATGGTGTGAGTATAACCTGTTAAATTTGAACTGCCTGAAATGTGACGTAATGACCTTTCATAGGGGTGCTCCTACGTTTATAAGTTATTTGCTTCAGAACTTGCCACTTGACCGTATATATTCAGTAAATGATATAGGCGTTCTTCTGGACCCGAAGCTTTAATTTGACTGCCACATAATGCTGACGGTCAACAAAGCTATGAGTGTTCTTGGGTTTATAAAGCGTTGGTCAAAAGAATTTGACGACCCTTATATAACCAAATTATTATTTACCTCCCTTGTCCGTCCTATATTGGAATATTGTTCTTCGGTTTGGAGCCCACAATACCAAGTGCACATTGACCGTATAGAGTCGGTACAAAAAAATTTCTTTTTTTTGCCCTTCGTAGTACCTTCCTATCAGAGTAGATTATTAATGCTTAATTTACCGACACTTGCAAATCGTAGAAAAATGCTTGGTACTATTTTTATGCATAATCTTATAAGAGGTGATATTGATTCTGTAGAACTTGTAAGCCGCCTAACTTTTAATGTTCCCGTTAGACTAAAACGTAATTATTATCCTCTTAATTTGCCACGATGTACATCATATTTTAGTCTGCACGAGCCCTTTCGCATTCTATGTAATAATTATAACAACCTTTATCATTTAATTTGCATTTCAACGTCTATCCCGGTATTAAAAACTAATATTTTAACTCATTTGCTTCACTCCTAATTGTATCTTAATTTTCATTATGTGTCCCGTCATTATTTTTGCTTTATGTATTCTTCCTCGCGAAATCGTATTTCTGCCCAAACTGATAATAGGGCCCCGCGCGTAACAAGCACGTGCTTGGTGTCGTTGGGCCACTTGTTTGTACTTCTCGTAGTGCATCAACGTCCACATATAAAAATGACACCGGCTGTTGACACGTTACTTGGTAACTTGATTAGCACCCTTGTATAGGGGATCCCTTTGCTTGTCTCTGAAAAACAAACTCCCACCTGGAATTTTGTATAAAGACATTAGTTTAAAGGCTCCATCTAAAATATATGAAAGAGTTCTAAAAATAGTCTCCAAATTAGCATAATTAATTAGGAAAACAAAATATATCAAGTTGGCTGATGGTGGTTACTAGAGTGCGACGGGTGATCGTCTTAGATTCAGAAAATACGACGGAACTAAATTTAGTGGTGTACAAAAAATGTTCACGGGCCAAATATGTGTAATCAGAGTGCCAACAGCTTGTTGATAGCAAACGACCCTTTTAGTTGCTCAGTGGCTGTTTCACACGTGCACGATAATATCACGGGATGGTGGGATCTGACAGAAAAACAAGTTGTTGAGAGCAAGCGACACAAACTTGAATAGGGGATCCCTTTGCTTGCCACTGAGAAACAAACACCCACCCCGAACAAACGAATACTAAAAAGAAACAGCTAAAAGCAAACACCAACCACAATTGCAAAAGAACACCCAAAAGAAACAGCCGAAAGCAAACACCCACCCATAACAAAGAATATGAAAATATTTAGGTCATGAATTAAGGTTTTGTTTATTTGGAAATTTGTAACAGGCTTTTCTTATACACTAAATATGATGACATTAGTTTTAAGGCTCCGTCTCGATGATTTTTATAGAAAAAGCAGGCACACGCATCCTCCCCGAATCCATTATTACAAAACGTAAAATGATCGCCATATATCGTTTTGTTAAGATCGTATTCTCCTTTATCCATTAACACATTCCTTGTATCAATGAGATATTTTAAATCTTCTTTACAAATTTCCTCACCAAATTGGGATGTGATATTATTGATTCGGCTTATTAATCCACTTTGTCTGTAATCCATTGTATATGTGTTAGTCCATAGTTCCATTCCAAAAGTTTAAAATATTGTGTGCATTATTTAGAGCACAAATACCGTTTTTAATATGTATTGAGCATATGTATTCCCTTGCATAAAACCTCCTTTCCTGAAGTGATTTGTTTAATATATTTTCTTGATTATTCCATCGTTCCAAAAAATTTTATGATGGTTTTTGGTGAGTCAGAGAGCAGTTTTTCGTGACTTGTTATTAAGACGAGTGAAATCAAATGGAGGTCGTATAACGAAATTATTGTTAAACTTATTTTATTTGCTAAATACAACTCCAATTTCCTTTAGAATGAACTTGTCGTTGTTATCAAAAAATCCTTGTACATCAATTGCAACTTTATCTTTCTCCATTTTATGTGGTTGTTATGTTGTTAGACAATTCTTTGAACTAACCCACTTAAAGGACTATACTCAACTAAACGATCGTGAATAAGGAGACAATATGCTTGGGTGTTTTCATTGTTTGCTTTTTTCAAATCGATTAAAATTCTCACGTCGATAGGTCCCGATTTAACTGTTTCATTTTGATATGAAAGGTCAACTACAATAATAGGTTTACTTTTAAATTCTGTCGGTGATAAAAATGGTTCTGCTGGGCGGTTGTAATAACTCTTTTGAAACCTTGCATACATATCATAAAGGTGAGCATATTTGTCATTTTCAAAGTTTACATTTAAGTCATCATATGGATACGTTTCTGAATTCAAGTGGGCTTTAAGGTTGGATAAATTATTTGAAATTAGTTCTCCATTCTTCATGAAGGCTATAATGGCAAATCTCGGTCGTTCTCTATTACTTCCTATTTTCAAATTCCAGACGTGTTGAGTACCCTGTACCAGTTTTGGTTTAATGTATGTATCCCAACTACGGATATTGGTAAATTTACGCCACTCTTTATTATATCATACATCTTAATTTTTGCAGCGTCACTGGGTGTTACATGAGGAATTTTCCAGCTAATATTAGTCATTTCAAAAACATATGTATAGTTTGCTTTGTTTTTAACATATACGTCATCCAGATTTTTTGTCAGCAAAAGTACAAGTTCATGCTTACAATTCAATAAAACTTTTCTATAATCTTTAGCAAAGCCCAATACATTTTTTAAGGGTAACGAGAAACTAAAATTAGATTTTGTATTTAAATCATTTCCACCACTCCACCCAGCATTTAAAAGTTTGCGACTATCCTGACGATTTACCGATATAAAATTTTTAAGTGTGGTACTCATGCCAACAAAACGGGTTCTATCAATTTCGTATCCATTTATTTCATATCTAATTTCATCAATTTTATTGATACAATTATTGTGAAAAGTAACATCGATATAATCAGTGGCGGTTGTACCATCGGTTGCTACTCTCTTAACAACTCCTTGGAAAATAAGATAGCTTTCGTGAGGAATTTCGGTTTTTGGGCGTGTATTTTTAACGAAGCCATTTATGCCAGCTTTTTTGCATTTTATCTACCTTTTTCAACTTTGACGAAGTGTAGCTTCTAAACTAATGAATGGAAATCAATGCCATATTCTTGGACGTTGATGCACTATGGTCAGTACAATCAAGTGGCCCTTACGACACCAAGCAATGCTTGTTACGCGCGGGGCCCTACACCGTTTTGGGCGAGTAAACGAAATCGCGGACAAAAAAGACAATTTCACAATAGACAATTAAAAATACATGCAGGTCAAAATACGAGTAGTCAAGATACATAAAGTAAAACTAATTAGTTGCTAAGTAGGATAGTATTATTGATTTAAGGATAGGCAGTGAGTCGGTAGTAGATATTAGGTGATATAATCTATTATAATCATTGCAGAGTACTCTAAAAGGTTCATGCATTGCATAATTAGAGGTACAATGATTTAAAACTAGAGGAATATAGTTTCTTGTGAATCTATTTGGCACATTAAAATGCAGGCGACCCAGTAACTCGGGACTCTCCACATCACCATGAATAAGATTCCTAATAAACGTAATACCAAGCATAGTTCTTCGATTAACTAATGATGGTAAGTTAATTAGAAGAAGTCTACTAGAGTAGGATGGCAGTATTCGGCTTGTATCCCAGTTAAGTCCCCGTAACGCAAATATTAAAAAGTTTTTTTGCACAGACTCAATCCGGTCTATATGTACCCCATATTGGGGACTCCAAACTGTAGCGCAGTACTCAAGAATTGGTCGGACGAATGAAATAAACAATGTCTTAGTAACATAGGGATCATCGAATTCCTTCGACCACCTTTTGATAAATGCAAGCACACCCCTGGCTTTATTTACCATGGTAGTAATGTGATCAGAAAATTTAAGTTTAGGATCCATATAGACTCCAAGGTCGTCAGCATGCATTATTCTATCTAACCCACAACCGCTTAACGTATAAGTTGAATAGTGAGGGGTGACACGAGAAAAGGTCATAAGTTTACACTTAGAACCATTTAAATTTAAATCATTATTCATGCACCATGTTTGAAATGCATTGAGATCAGATTGTAAAGCTAAACTTTGTGCGGGATCATCAAATTGCAGGCACAACTTAACGTCATCTGCGTACATAAGTACACGTGAGTTCGTTAGGACTAGAGGAAGGTCATTTATAAATAATGTAAACAGGAGCGGACCAAGATGACTTCCTTGTGGTACACCGGACGTAACTCGGATTAGGGATGATAAACAGTTTTTAAAAATGACTCTTTGAGTCCTGCCATTCAAATAACTTAAGATCCACCTAAGAAGATCATCAGGAAACCCCAAAAGGTCCAATTTCCGAACTAAAATCGGATGGTTTACAGAATCAAACGCCTTACTGAAATCAGTATAAACCACATCAGTCTGACGATTTTTTCTAAAACCATTTAACACAAATGAAGTAAACTCCAAAAGGTTGGTTGTCGTTGACCTACGTTTTATAAATCCGTGCTGACAAGAGGAAATAAGAGACCTACAACTGTGTTGCAAATGGGGAGTAATAATGTTCTCGAAGAGCTTCGGAATAGCTGATAGCTTTGAGATACCTCTGTAATTACCTGCGTTCAATTTGCTCCCCTTTTTATGAAGCGGGATTACAAACGATTCCTTCCATCTATGCGGGAAATCTGACGTTTCTAAAGACAAAGTAAAAAGTTTTTGCAATGGTTTACACAAAGTCTCAGCGCAATACTTGAGCACACATCCAGGGACTCCGTCAGGACCCGGAGAGTAGACTGGTTTGACCCTTTGCAAATCTAGAAGAAGTGAGCTTTCACTTATAACTGGACAAAAAATAAAGTTTGATTTAGGCATGTCATATGGGTAAGTCTGATCTGACGGACTTGTTGTTGAATAGGTGGTTTGGAAAAACTGTGCAAAAAGATCGGCTATGGCCTGATCAGTGTTTGCGGCAGAATTTTCAAATTTAAGAGTTGATGGGTAACTTGAAGATTTACGCTTTGTGTTAACAAAATTATAAAACTGTTTTGGATCCAGTGTAAACTGAGTCTTGCAACGAGCTAAATAGTTTTTGTAACACTGAGCGTTAAGCACGGTAAAATCCGACCGAGCACTTAGGTATCGGGAAAAGGCAGCTCGTGATCCGGAAGCTCTAAACTTTTTGTAGAGTCTAGACTTCACATTTTTAAGTCGCGACAGCTCTTTACTAAACCACGGAGGTTGGCTAGAAATTTTATGATAATACGTGGGAACGCAATTATCAAAAACTGCGTTTAATACATTATAAAATATATTAACAGCCTCAGTCATATTGGTATTTAAGTACAAATTAGACCAATCCGAGCAAGCGATAAGGCTATTGATAAGTGCAAAGTTTGCTCTACGAAAGCAGGGGATGCGTTTAGCGGACTTTTCAGATATTTCATTTAATTTTGTACCCGTGTCAATATTCAGCTCCAGCGTTGGGTGATATCGATCTTCTGGTAACGTAATTGCAGACGTTCTAACTATGCAGACGCAATCTGGACTTGAAACAAAGCATAGATCCAGTAATCGTCCTATCAAATTTTGAACATGGTTTACTTGAGACAATGAAATATCAAGCAAACCATCAAGAAAATCATGCTGCGTTGAAGGTAACAATATATTCGACGTTTCAACGGTGGACCATGTCGCCCTAGGTATATTAAAGTCACCTAAAACTATTAACTGATCCCTGTCTGATAGTTTACTTGAAATAAACTGGATAGCGGACAGATGATTTGCATATATTGGGAATTCAGATGACGGCGGAATATAAGAACATGTTATGTATATAGAAATACACGGAAGGGATAGTTTTACACACAGAAATTCAATGTCCATTATTTCGTCGGACGGTATTTCTTCAGACGTTAATTCTGAGTCAACTGCAATTAAAACTCCTCCTCCACGTCGGGAGGGACGATTAAGCCTGTACGTTGTGTACTTACTTGGAAAGACTTCGGAACTAAGAATTTCCGGTGTTAACCAAGTTTCTGTGAACACAATAACATGGGAAATGAGTCTTCGATGGCCTCAATCAGTTAATCACAGCACGAGTTAGAAATTAAAAAAGCGTCAAAAACGTTTTTTACACTTAAAAAAAATTGGTACCTTACAAAAAATTGTAAGTGCTCTTTTCTTAATCAGAAAGATGTACCTTACCGGAAAATAAAGGTTTCATGAAGTGCGTATTTCATCAACTTTTTTTTGTAAACTGGTGTTATTTTTGAGCAAAAACAAGAGAGAACGATATAGTCGGGTTGGAGTCCCGACTATCTAATACCCGTCACTCAGCTAAAGGGAGTGCGAACGCTGTAGTCGGGTTGGTGTCGCGACTATCTAATAAACGTAACTCAGCTAAAACTTTGATCAGGCATAAGTTTTAAACGAATGGTCCGATTTAAATAATTTCTGCTACATTTCGATAGGTATTGATAAACACAACAAAACTGCATTTTTACTTTTCCAAAATATTTACATTTTTAAAATCGTATATTAGCGATTGTGGGCGTAAGGGGGGCGTGGCACCTTTTTGAAATAAACTTGCGCTGCGTAGGAACTCCAAGAATCTTCATGCCAAATACCAATCCTCTAGCTTTTATAGTTTCCGAGATCTCAGCGTTCATACGGACGGACAGACAGACGGACAGACGGACAGACAGACATGGCTAGATCGACTCGGCTAGTGATCCTGATCAAGAACAAATATACTTTATTGGGTCGGAAACGCTTCCTTCTAGCTGTTACATACTTTTGCACGAATACAATATACCCTTTTACTCTACGAGTAACGGGTATAAAAATAGGACTAAAAAATAATGATTATAGATGATTTTTATTTTTTTTGCTCAAATTAAAACTGAAAACAGCCTCGCGGCCCTCCTGTAAGACTTTTCTCCAATCTGATTTAACAGCCGTCTAAGGGCTTATCTAAGCTACCTCCACGATTTTTTGCAAACTTTTTTAACCACTTTAAAAAAAATGGCTTATTCTATGATTTTTATTTTATTCCAATCAAAATAAAACTCAAAACAGCCTCGCGTGCCTCCTGTAAAACTTTTCGTTAATCTGATTTCACAGCCGTCTAGGGGCTTATCAAAGCTACCTCCACGATTTTTTTTGCAAATTTTTTTAACCACTTTTAAAAAAATGGCTTATCCTATGATTTTTATTTTATTCCAATCACAATAAAACTCAAAACAGCCTCGCGGTCCTCCTGTAAGACTTTTCGTTAATCTGATTTCACAGCCGTCTACGGGCTTATCAACGCTACCTCCACGGAGGATTGATAATGTTGATAAAATTCTAACCAATATGTTAACAAAGATTACTAGTGTTGAAAACTATGTTTTTAAATATGTCACTCAACCGAAATCAGTTTTAAAGTCACAGACAGTTGAAATATAAGGTACTGCAACTCCAATAGTAAGAAAGTTCTAGTACAAAAACTATGAGTGATAAATTGGGTATTGTTAAAGAAATTCATGCTCCGTGTCGACGTAATTTTAAACGTCAAAGGGTAGTGACAAAGTGTATAAATGATCTCTGGCAAGCAGATTTAGTGGAAATGGGAAAGTATTCAAAGGGTAACGGAGGATATTTTTATATATTTTGACTGTTGTGGATTGTTTTAGCAAAGTTGCCTGGGAGAAGCATTAAAATCAAAAGGCGCTTAAGATGTCTCAATGGCAATGGAAAAAATGTTTAAATCTGGACGTGGAACACCAAAGAATTTACAAACGAATGATGGAACTCAATTTTTTAACAAACAATTTAACGCGTTGATGAAACAATTGTAACGAACCGCTACGTTCACAATCATAAGCTAGGCTAGTTGTTATCCCGAGCCATCGGCGCACGCGAAAATTATTCTCCGGCTCTGGCTCTCGGCTATGGGTGTGATGATCTTGCCGATGACTCGTATTACCTTTTACTAATAATATACAGATACTCGCGTGCATCACCGAATTAAAAACCGGGTTAAAAAGACACACACATTAAAACACTACTACCCGTTCCCTATTAATTCCTCTTTCGCCTGACTTTCACCTTTCCGCCTCCTTGGATGTCGTGCAGGTCCTGGTCTGCCCACCCTACCTTTGGTCGCTCATCCCCTTCGTCGCATCACAGCCTGAGCGACCCCTTTATAAAGCTCTACCCTACATCACAAACAACGCTAGCTGCGGCCACTTCTTCGATTTAGCAAGACATTATAAAATGTATTTACCAACTAAGAATATAAAACCATCACTTAAGCTAAATAGAAGAAAATGCATGAACTAAATAAATAAATATAGACAATAAATATTGTTATGTTATCGATACTTATTTATACAATATCGTAAGTTAAGATTATAAAAGCGATGGAATTCGGGCATACTGGAATGAAGGAAGCAAAAAAAAAAGAAAAATAAATGAAGACAAGATAAGATTCGGAACCGCGTGTCTTTTCATTCAAGAGTGTAATACACTACAATTTGCGACGAGGATTTAAATTCGGTGTATTAATATACATTAGACAAAAACACAGTTTTGTAAATACAAAGTTTATATGGATGTTGACAAAAATCCTGAGATGTCGCTTCCAACCTCAACACCTACATTTTATCAGACATCAGACATTCCGGAGTTTTCTCCAAGCAACGAGTCATTCGAAATCTGGAAGGAAAAATTGGACATCCACTTCTGTGAACTCAACTTAAAAGATGAAAATTCGAAGAAGGCAACGCTTTTGAAATCAATCGGATCTGCACCATATAGTGTTTTACCTAGCTTATGCAGTCCCAATTCACCTGTGCAAAAATCGTATGCAGAAATTTGCTCGATTCTAATCACACATTATACCCCGCCAACGCTCGTATTTCGAGAGCGAAAGAAATTTCATATGGCTTCTTAGGGTGATTGTGAAAGTTTTGCGGAATGGTATGCACGATTGAAGCAGTTGGCGCGGAAGTGTAAATTTGGAGAATATTTGGAAGCATACGTGACTATCGCACTAATTACACAGGTACACAGCCAAAAATTTCCACGAACCATTCCAAGTTTTCCATGATATTTGGGTGCTCCTGAGTAAAAGTCCCATACAAAATTATTTTCCATCACCTACAGGTTCCGAGGTATAGCTAAGAATACAAAAAACCGATGTTTGTCAACATTTTAAATTACGTGGCCAATATAATTGGACTTACCTCAATTATTTTCGCTGAGACCTACTCTCAATACATCTCGGCATTCGTATAAAATAGTCCGTATTGTGAACCATTGCCCATGTCTTTGGAATTCGACGCCAAAGTCGAAACTCCCAAAATTTTCACAATTTCTCTGATGAAAAAACAATTCTGAGAATTAAATCTTAAATGGAACTAATTTTAACTATTCGTTGAATCTATTGTTCATTGTATGTTTTAATTTCGGTTTAAAGCGTTTTCATGAAGATATTTTATTGGATTTCTTATACCAATAAAACCGTTTTTTTTATTTTATTATCTACTCCTATGTGCTGTCAAATTTCAAATAAGTCAAGGCATCCTATAGAATGGGAGTAAACATGTATGTTTCTCTATGTGTGTTCAGTGAACGTTTTTAATTTCTTAGTTCTAGAGGTTGCCATGACTTATTCAAAATTTGACAGCACATAGGAGTAGATAATAAAATAAAAAAAACGGTTTTATTGGTATAAGAAATCCAATAAAATATCTTCATGAAAACGCTTTAAACCGAAATTAAAGCATACAATGAACAATAGATTCAATGAATAGTTAAAATTAGTTCCATTTAAGATTTAATTCTCAGAATTGTTTTTCTAGAAGAGAAATCTTTAAAATTTTGGGATTTTCAACTTTGGCGTCGAATTCCAAAGACATGGACAATGGTTCACAATAGGGACTATTTTTTTGTAGTGCCGTGATGTATTGAGAGTAGGTCCTAGCGAAAATAATAAGGTTAAGTCCAATTATAAAGGCCACGTAATTCAAAATGTCGGCAAACATCGGTTTTTTGTATTCTTAGCTATACCGCGGAACCTGTAGGTGATGGAAAATAATTTTGTATGGGACTTTTACTCAGGAGCACCCAAATATCATGGAAAACTTGAAATGGTTCGTGGAAATTTCACAAAGTTTAATTTTGTGTTCCTGTGTTATAAGTTATAAACTTGTAGCGTTAAGAAAGCATTTAAAAAAAAAAAAAAAAAAAAATAAATTGAAATTTGTTTTAAACCAATTCATTATGAGTCTTCCTGGTCCAATATTTGAGCGCATTTGTGAAGAAGACGAAAAACTTTCATTACCTGAAGCATTAAGAAAGGCGATGATAGTCGAAACAAAGATAACCACAAAGAATTTAAACGAGAGCATCAATTACGTAAATGGGAACAACAATAACACGAACCAGGGGCAAAGCGGATTCAACAAAAACAAAAGCAGCTGGAGGTCTCACAAAAATTTCAAGGGCAATGGAAGTCAGCAAGTTCCCAAAGGAGAACACACCAGAGAAGTTTGCAGTAATGTACAGCAGCGGAAACCATGTGCACATTGCGGCTGGAAAAATCACTTCTCGGATACTTGTACATACAAGGATTGTCGCTGCCACAAATGTGGAAAAATTGGGCACTTGGTGAGCGTTTGTAAATTAAAATCAAAATCTGTATCTTATGTAGCAAAATCTCGATTAGAAGAAAAAGATAGTTGTACTAATTATTATTTTTCTATATTTAGTGTGTCTTCTAATCTGTCTGGTGGAGTTTATTTTCTATCCGTGAATATCGATGGTGTTCATGTGAAAGTTGCTTGTGATAAGGGTGCACCATGCACATTAATTCCGAAAACGATGTATAATAAAATACTCTTCAAGAAACCATTACGGAATTGTTGTACTGCATATGTTGATTACAATGGAGATAATATTGAAGTTGTTGGTGAGTACGACGCAACTGTAGAGTTTCAAAATGCGAGCAAAGAAATTGTCATCGTAGTTACAAACACGTCGAGTCCACCTTTACTTGGAAGGAACTTTTTAAGAACTTTTAACTTCGAATTACGGCAAGTAAACAATATCAATTCGCAAGATCAGCTCTCAATCATAGAAGGAAAAATTTAAAATGAGTATTTTGAAGTATTTAAATCAGAGTTAGGATCTTATAATGTCTGCACTGTAAATTTACAACTGGAAAACCAGAACAAGCCTATATTTCTCAAGCCAAGACCAATACCATTAGCATGGGAAAACAAGGTAGAGCTAAAGTTACGCATGTTAATTGAACAGGGTGTGCTAGAACACGTAGACAGTTCTGAATGGGGAACGCCATTAGTTCCAATACTAAAGCCAAATGGTGACATTAGGATTTGCGGTGATTACAAAGTAACTTTGAACCGGCAGTTAATAGATGTTAGGTATCCTTTGCCAAGAATAGACGAGATTTTCGCAGCACTCGAGGGAGGTACATTATATACCAAACTGGATCTATCTAACGCTTACAATCAGCTTCACTTTTGTGTACCTGTAGCACTCATATAGGATTACTTAAGGTCAAAAGACTACCTTTTGGTATCAAAACAGCCGCAGCCATTTTTCAAAAAGTCATGGAGAGTTTGTTTCAGGGTTTAAAGTTGTTGTTTACCAAGACGATATAACTGCAACGTTAAAAATTTGAAAAATGTTTTAGATAAATTAAAACTTGTTGGACTGCGACTAAATATACAAAAATGTGAATTTTTCAAGTCCAAAATTGACTATTTAAGATTTTCAATTGACATGAGATGCACAGATCTCATCTAGGAATTGTTAAAACAAAAATGTTAGCACGTTCATATATTTGGTGGCCAGGAATGGACACACAAATAGAAGAACTGATCAAACGGTGTGAACCATGTCAACAATTGCAGTCTAGTCCAGAAAAGGGTTTATTAATCCCTTGGAAATCAAACGGTCAAGTTTGGAGCCGAATTCACATAGATTTTGCAGGGCCAATTCAAAACTTTTATTTGTTGATGGTTATTGACTCTTATTCAAAATGGGTCGAAGTTTTTAAAACAAAGGAGATTACTTCATCGTTTACTATACGAATTTTAAGAGACTTGTTCTGCAAATACGGCTTAGTAGATGTTTTAGTGAGCGACAATGGTCGCCAGTTTACTTCTAATGATTTCAAAACTTTCATGTTTAACAACGGAGTACGGCACAGTTTGACAGCTCTGGACACCCTTCGACAAACGGACAAGCTGAAAATTTCGTAAAAACTGTAAAAAAAATCCCTTCACGCGAACAGATTTTTGGTAGACTACAGACACAGTTCATTGTACAACAGGAGAATCACCAGCTAAGTTATTTTTAGGTCGAACTTTAAAAACCAGATTCTCGTTTTTAAAACCACCCAAAGTCACAGAGCGTATAGAAAGTAGACAGCAGCAATCAACTATAAGGGCAAGCGCAACGTAAATTTTAGACAAGGACAAGAAGTTTTAGTCAGAGATTACACAAATCCTAACAAGGCAAGTTGGACTCAGGCGACTGTAAAGCAGCAGCTAGGCTCTCGATCCTACAATTGCGTTTTATCCAACAATGACCGTGAAATAAAGCGTCACATGGATCAAATAAAAAATAATGAAAATTGATCAGAAACTAGAAAACATAATGAGGATATCACTCCTATCATAAGCAACCATTCTAGTGAAGTTCCAAACGATAATAATGACACTACTGAGAATGTTGAAATAATTCCAGCCAGAAGAGAATTAAGACCTCGTGTGGAGGGAAACATCAAGCCCCACACATATACAAAGTAACACACCTTAAAATCATTTTAAATATAATGAATTTAGTAATCCTAAATAGTTTTAAGGTGTGTTGGTTAAAATATGATAAATAATTGTAAATGCATATTAGGATTTTAAAAACTTTTTGTAGCTATAGATATGGTTAGTTGAAGCATGGGGATTTTTATCGTTCGCTTGGAAAATTTTTATTTAACATTCAATTCATTTACTTTTCCCCTTTTAATTTAATTAAGATTTATTATTTTTAAACATTTAACCAATCAAACGGAAAGATGCCACCAGCCACTCATATTCAACTTTATCTCAACTTCAATTGTCACATTACCTTTTTTCTCTGAGTGTGGCAGTTTTAATTTCTTTAATTCCTCATATTCGTTTATTTTCTTTCGTATTTAAATTGTGAACTTTTGTTTTATTTCGACTATCGCCTATTCAAAGGGGTTTTAAATAAATGTTTTTGACACTCACCACACTTTTTCCATCCTCCGACGAAAGCGCTTTAGTCGTAACGATGAAACTAAATAGGGATAAAATAAAAGAACACCAACACAGAAAAAAAATAGGATTTTATAGGTCAGGAGAATCTGAGACGGTTGTGGGCATCCTTTGAATTGCAGCACTTAAACTGGGGCTTAAATCGAAGTAAATCCCCAAACGACACTAACACAGAACAAAATAAAATTAACTTTTCTTCTTTCGACGAACTAAAAATTATTACATAACCTTAAACCGACACTTAAAACTAATTTCTCCGCCTTTCCGTGGCAGCTACTCCCGGTCGACTCCCAGATCGGGATTTGGCCGGAACGACGAGTATTTACGGCCCAAATTAAACTCCTTTTTAAACTTTCGAAACTAACTTTTAACCGCAGATCGTGGCGCGACTTTGTGCAAGCCTTTAGCAAACGGCGAAACTGGCGACTAGGTTCGATCGAACCTGAGTTCTTCTTTCGCCTCAAACGATCGCTCGATGGTAGTTCGCCGCCTATAGAGGGAAAAACGTATCTTTGACGAAAAATGAGGCAATCATTTACGCCCTACCTTGGGCGCTGCTGCTCTTGATGCTAAGCTGGCGTTGAACTTGATCGCTGGATGCGTGGTCTGCGCATGCGCCCGGTTTTCTTAGCTAAATTCGCCCTCTCTCTCTTCTTGGTTGCCTTCGAACCCAAGCGGTTGCCTATAAAAACCCCAAAAATAATGTACAATCTGCCTCTATCCAATAGCTTTTCTTTTCATTACCCTTTTAGTTGCGGCTGGCTGCCAATTTAAATGGAATATTTTTCCGCTGGCACTGTATCTTAGCACTCGCGTGTACTTTGCGAATTTCTTGCCACTGGTAAAACTTGGACTGTACTCTGCAGCTGCCAAAGACGGAAAGACCTAACCCCACGCCGGCAATGTGGCGGTAACCCCAGATCGAAGTTTTGCTTTTCTCCACGTTCAACTTTAAACCAGCAGCCTTTATATGGCTGCCAACGGAACTCAAAACGCTTAGATGACTCTCAAAGGTATCTGAAACAATGAGCAAATCATCAAGATATACAAAAACTTCGTTCCTAAGTTCAGCCGGTATCACCTTGTCCATTAATCCTGTCATCGTCTGGGAAGCATTCGTCAGGCCGAAAGGCATAACTTTAAATTGATATAAGGGCTTGCCAGGAATTGTAAAGGCTGTTTTGTCGCGTCACTGCGGATCTAAGGGGATTTGCCAATAGGCATCTTTAAGATCGAGACTAGAAATGAAATTGGCTCTTGGAAGACGACTAAGTATTGCATCTATTTGTGGTAAAGGATAGGCATCCTTTTCTGGCTTCTGTACCAAAACAACCGGCGAAGACCAAGGACTGTCAGACTCCTCAATCACGCCGAGCTTTATCATTCGGTTGACTTCTTCATAGAGCAACTTCTCTACCGCTGGTGAAACCGGAAAATGTCTTTGCTTTACGGGCTTCGCATCTCCAACATCGATAGAGTGAGACAGAATGCTAGTTTTTTCCAGACCCAAATCCGCAAAAGAAGGAAATTTATCGAAGACTGTTTGCAAATCGGCCTGCTGAGAACTAGTCAAAACATGAACCTCACTAGTCAGCTCGTTTAAATTCATTTCGGGTGGCAAAAGCTCAAAATCGGTCCAGAAGTCTATCCCTAAATACAAATCCTGGCTCAAGGAAGGAATAATATATAACTCTAACTCTTCCGTTTTTCCCTCATACTGAACTGGTGTCTTAAATCGTCCTACGACTTTTTGCTTTTGACCGTCGGCTGTATTTGCGGTGGTTGCCACTCTCTTAAACGGTATTCTCTGCCTGATAATTTGTTGGGCCAAACTCCCCCCTACGGCACTCATGGATGCACCTGTATCTAAAAGACCAAGTACGACTCTATCTATCCTGATTCTTATGTCTAATAGCATTAATAGCTTTGGCCGCTTGCCAAAAATCTCTAATTCTTTTCGCATTCCGAGAGAGAGTTCTAACGGTTTTGTTGTAAAGTTTGGTGATACATTTTTTTTCACTATCTGTGGCCAGAAAGTTTGAGAACTCCCCTCTCTACCTGCCTTGGGTGCGCTTAAAGTTGCTGCTGATTAACAACGGAATCTGCTGGCCTTTCTCTGCGGTCGTAAGTTCCTGCGAAGGGTTTCGATTAGATCCTTTTCCGGCATGGGTACTTCTAGGCAATCCGTAATTTGCACAATGGCATCATAAAATATGTCAAAACTTTCTCTATCTTTCTGCTTTCTATCTCGGATTGATTCTCTCAGATCCACATCGGTACGTGTATATCGATACTGTTTGTGTAAAGCTTCCGTAAGAAACTGCTAATAATCTGTCCGACTTTATCGGGACGACTATGTAAATCCGAGCTTGTAAAAGCCGAAATGGGTCTGTACGGTATCGCAATCTCCCCTATATCCGACGGAGCTCTGATATTATGGACTGTTTCTTGTCTTGACGGCTCTTGAATATGGGCAGATAAAGTTGCCTGAATAATTGGTGCCATCCGATCGGTTCATTGGATCAGCCGTTCATTTTGCATCGCTTTCAACTGCTGCGCCACAATGATACCGATAGCCTCAGAGTCAGCTCCACTGGTTGCTTGTTTACTCGAGGTACTAACTGCCCCTTTTTGCTTACTGTTTTCTCCTTTGGGATGGCAACCAGGGCAACTGCCCTTAGCCTTGATTAGATTGTCTATACAATCTTTATGGAACTCATGGCCGCATTTCGCCCGGCCTACTTGGTCCGCCGACAACAATTTGTCGCAAAGAACGCATTTTGTCGACCCTGAAGCGTCTAAATGCATTATTTATTGGCAACTCTTTGTTATAACAACCAAAACAAAGAGAAAATATGGGGATCATACGCGTTATAACAGGCGAAATTCACCAAAATGCAGCTACAGGAGTTTAAAACGCCTCGAACCAAAATACGATTCCTGATGACTTTAATTTAAGATATAAATTCCTAGAGATAAATATATAAATCTTTATCCAAGTTCCGATACACCAGATCTACTTAGTTCGAACAAGTTTAATCGAACCGACAGCTTCAGCTTCAAACTTGGACTTAAAAATTTTGATTCCTTTTTTTTTCTTTAGGAAAATAATGTTTTTTTTTCTTTAAATTCAACAGTTTAATAAATTATTTCTGTTCTAAAATTGTTCACTGGATACGATAAATAAAGGTACAGATAAATATATAAAAGCGATAAACACAAATAAAGAAAATCAATATCAAAAGTCTGGCCAGCAAGCATAGCTAATTGCTTGCAATAATAATGCACTTTTATACAACCAAAAGGTTTCGAACAGCACAAAAGGGAATTGGGAAAAAAAATTGGCGAGCATTGCTTATCGCTAATCAGCAATATCGACAGCGCAAAGAGTCCGCCGTGGTCAAACAAAAATTATCTCTGCTTGCAATCCATGCGGCTGACCTTCTACTCTTCCGTTTATGTTGGGCATATGTCTTCCGCTATTATCCGTGGCCTGAGTGTCCCTTTTGAAAGATCAAAGCTCAGTGTATCCTATGCGAATATTAACCGAGGAACTATGTCCCAATAATGGAAATGGTCGTGCCCCTTTG
>JBAMCJ010004747.1:0-26730 GCA_037075205.1 Drosophila prostipennis | reverse complement strand
ATTAAAAAAATATAATTTTTTATTTTATAATTTTTCTTTATTGGTAATAAACCTTAATTCACTAACTCACTAATACATCAAGACACTTTTACTTTTGATTTTAAGATATGACCGATCGCGGTTTCAATCCGAATAAGACTAACTTCTTAATTCTAAGATCTTCTCCAACGAACCTCGGCCAGAAGCTTTTCTTTTTTAAGCTTCTAGAACTTATATTTTTGTTTAAAATAAAAGCTTATGCTGAAACTGTCGCATCTCGTTGTGAAATTAAATTATGCTGACCGATGCAATTTTGATTGAAAATCGGAACGCAATACTTTGGGCTTTGAACGTGAGAGTTTGGCTTCGAACGGAAGCTGTTACGATAGGTTTATTTATCTTAGCCGGACGGTCAAGCGCGGCCCTCGAAGTTAATGAAAAAGGCGAAGGCAGAATCTTAAACAAAGGCAAAGGCAATTTAGCTGGGATTGAATTTAAAAATTTGTTTATTATTCCATAAATGGAACCGTTTCACGGGCTGGATAACTTGCACACAACATTTTAAATAGGCATACCTGCAAGGGTATATAAACTTCGACTGGCCGAAGTTAACTTCCTTTCTTGTTCAAATTGCGACAAGTATTTCAGGTTTAAAATTGAAGCAGGTTGCGAAAATACCTGCTACAAATAATGGTTAACCCTTCACACAGGTACAATCATATTCAAACCTTTGAGACTGCCGAAGCCATTCATGTTTATAAATGTATTTTTAGATTTGCATAACCCTTTGGACTATTCTCATATCGTATTTACTATTTTAAGGATGTGGGCAATCGATTTAAATATATTAAATTTAAAGGGTTCGCAAGCAAACTAAGCCAATTTTAAGAAGTGGAGAAACGTTTTTGTATGACAAATATTTAGACAAAAACAACAAATTTAATTCTTTCAAGAATAATTCACGAATAATTAACGAATTAATTAATCAATCGAAGATTGAGGAAGTGCACTTGATAACTTAATATCAAGTTAGCAGAGCAATAACATTATTTTTTAAAAAATATATTTAGTGAAGAGAAACAAATTTAATTCTTTCACAAAAAATTAACGGCAAATTCTGAAAAAAAATGTTGGAAAATTCGAAGATTGAGAAAGTGATACTTGATATCAAGTTAGCAGAGCAATAACAATATTTAAAAAAAATATATTTAGAGAAGATCAACAAATTTAATTCTTTCACGAATAATTAACGGATAATTAACGGCAAATTATAGGGGAGAGGTCTGTAGGTTGGTACACCTTTGTCTTTAATCTGCCATTTCGACATTCACTTATGAAACTTCACGCATTTGGTACTGATCGAAAGGTTAGTCTATTAGCTTTAAAAAAACCAAAAAAAAAATTTTGGTTTTCTTAGGGAAAACTAATAAATAATTTTTTTTGAAAAGTGTTAAAAAACGACATTTTGAAAAAGAGGTCTGTAAGTTGGGACACTTTTAAAAGTCAATAATACTCACACCAAAAGTACTCCAAACTTTTAAAAACTATTTATTTATGTTAATTTAATCAATTTTAGTTCGTCTTAAATTATTTTCCATCCATTTTTTAAGAACTTAGACCAAATAACAATTAAAACCAAAAGGCTCATAATATTTTTTGACTAGTAGGGGAGAAGGGGGTATTAATAGGAGGAAAAGTTTGGTTAGACATAGCAGCTATAAATAAAGAGCCATTGGAATGAGACTGGTATCATCGGAAAGGCTGTTCTTTTGGCTATAACTTTTTCCTACATCATTTTGAAGTAAATTGCAAAGCCTTTGAGGAACGTTGCAAAGTGTAAATATACTTTTTAAACTGGTCTAGCCCCAATACTGGGGTAATAACAGTCCGAAACATACTTTCGCTGTTAACGGTATAGGGTAAAAGAGATAATTTTCATTAAATTTTATTGGACTCTTTGGACACTATTTCTAATTTCTAATCTTTCTTTGCTATTAAAAATGCGGTTATAGCTCTTTGATGCGGAGGTCCAAATTTTTGTAAGTTTATTATTTTTCGTCGTTGATTTCTACTATTCCATTATTGCTTAAAAATTTCGCGCTGTCAAATTTTTGTTTTGCCGCGACTTAGGCCATTTTGCTCAGTTTGACTGCAATCTGGCTCATCAAACGCTCGCTTACTATGACCAATAGTTCTATCAACCTGCAGAAGTCATAACAAATAAATTAAAGACCATGTGTTATCATATAGTACCCTCAACCATTTTCACCCCAAAAGGAATTTTTGAAGTTTGGCTAAATACCACGAAGATTGAAGACCAACAAAATATTTCGTAAGAGAAACTCGTTGGGCATGAAATTTGCCTTCAGAGAATACATTTTTCAAAAAATCTCGCAAGCGACCAATGTCTAATAAAGTGTACCAAACAGAGACGATTTTCAGGAATTTGACATTGACGGAAATTGGTTCGTAATTTCCTCAACTGATGGCGCTTTAGGCTCAAATTTTTAATGTAGCCCTCTGGTGTTCTAAGGAACCTTCAGTAAACACGGCGCGCAATTTAAACGAGCCATTTGGCAGCTATTGCCAGGCTTTATATATTATTGATGCCCTTGGACTATTTGAGCCCCCTTCTCCCCTAAAACTCTTAGCCGAACTAAATACTAGGCTTTATATTAAAAGATCGCAATCATAGAAAATTTATATGTAATACTCTAGTTCAAGGGACTCAGACGGGAAATTTGCAAAAAATTATCCTCGATCGCTCCAATGCAGAGTTATCTCCAAGTCTGTCCATTGGAACACTTTTGTCTTACAGGATAATGAAGATCCTGTAGGAGGTGAGCTGCGCACAACTCAAGGCGGGGTAAAATTTTCATCTTGAGAGGACCTCCTTTGATTTTGCTGTCAATAAAGAATCTGTTTAACCTTCAGCAATATTAGTACGAACGTAGATATACGCGAAACCATGTATTTCTGCCGAACCCTTAGCGTCTGTAGGAACGAATCGCGATGAAGATGTTTTTGGGCAGCTGCAACAGCGTTACCTTGAAATCTTCCCAAGATGTCTGCAGTTGCATTGGCAGCGACTCGTGCTAATCTAACTTTCGAAGGTATTATCAACGCATTGATGCCTGCTAACAAATCGCCATTCTGAATGACCTTGGCGGCTTTTGGGTACGAACCTTGCGCAGTCTTCCATAAGTCACGGTATTCAACTTGCAGATTTTGAATAACTCAGTTGGATCTCGTCTCCACACTATGAGCTGAAAGTTTCGGCCAGCTTCGTCATCCAATACTTGACGATACATCTAACGTCTGCTGCAAGCGCAAACTTGTGCAGTCTTGAATGGTGGTCATTTAACGCGATCTGCGTCCATGTACGGATCGAGGCGTCGAATAGCAATCTCCACTTTGTCAAGGTGCGTTGAGGTCGCAGCATGAATTGGTACGGAATGTAATAGTGCGGAGTGTTCTTTCATTGATTCCAGATATAGGTAGCTCATCGGTCACTTGTTACTTGTGAACCAGAATAGAGCAACGCTCGAGCCAAAACTTGCTCGCCACTTTTTGTTTAAAAGCTCACTCTGACTGTGACAAGCAGTGCTGCCAGGTCAGCCATTTAGTGGCTATTTCTAGCCACTTTTAAAAAAATTTGCCATTTTTTTTTTGGAAATGCTATCAGCCACTAAACTAGCCACTTTTTTTTTTTTTTTAGCTATTTTAGCCATTTAACTAAAAGACAAGCAATTTCTTACTTTTCTTTGGTATTATTGCTTTTTTATACCTTTTTGAAATTGATTGCACAAATTACGATTAATAATGGTTCACAAAGTTATCGGAACTTGTATTTTACTCAGTGGTTCGATTATATGAACTTCTTGAAAGTGTTGAAAGTGCGTTGTCGTCGAGTTAAAATGCCAAAAACATACAAGCAACAATTTCGTGATGCCTGGCTGCGAGATGAGGAGTTCAAGCAATGGATTCGCAAAGATTGTACTGATCGAGCCCGAGCATACTGTGCTTACTGTAAATGTGCAAAAAAAGCAAAAATTTTTGATATTCGCCACCACGCCACTTCAAAAAAACATCTGGCTTTGATGGGCGCATTTACCCAAACAAATAAGTTGAAATTCGTTTGCAAGTCAACGAAAACGGAGAAACAGGAAGCGGCACTATGCCTTCACATTGCCAAACACGCGGCGATTGCGTCCAGTGATCACTTGTCAAAGTTGTGTGTGGAGCAGTTTTCAGCTTGCAAAGCTGCTGCAAATATAAAATTAGGCAGAACGAAGTGCACCTACATTATTAACAAGAAAGGAAGCTAGCTTCGGCCAGCCGAAGCTTATATACCCTTGCAGATAATTCCTATTAATCACTAATTTTCCGAGCGTTCCTATGGCAGCTATATGATATAGTCGTCCGATTTTAAAAAAATTTTATTCGAAATTCAGAATTAGATCAAAAATGGCATTTCCAAAAGTAGGAGGTTCTAGGTTCAAAAACACCCAAGATAAATTTTTTTTACATTTTTTCCCCCGATCATTCCTATGGGAGCTATATGATATAGTTGTCCGATCCGGCTCGTTCCGACTTATATACTACCTGCAATAGATATAAGACTTTTGGGAAAGTTTTAGCCCGATAGCTTTAAAACTGAGAGACTAGTTTGCGTAGAAACAGACGGACAGACGGACAGACGGACAGACGGACGGACAGACGGACGGACAGACGGACATGGCTAGATCGACTCGTCTAGTGATGCTGATCAAGAATATATATACTTTATGGGGTCGGAAACGTCTCCTTCACTGCGTTGCAAACTTCTGACTGAAATCATAATACCCTCTGCAAGGGTATAAAAATGTACTTGCAATGCATTTCATGGACGACTTACGCACCGACATCGGAAACGCCGCTTTCAGTCTTCTGTTGGACGAGTCCACTGACATTGGTGTGACAAAAATTCTTGGTAAGCTTTTTGTTTGAGTATAAATAAAAATAAGCGTGTATATGTACATAAACCTATAATTGTAAATGTTCTTTAATTTTTAGGAGTTGCTATAAGCTACTTTAGTAAGACTAAAGGGGATTTAGTGTCGACATTTTTGGGCCTTGAACAAATCGAAGGTGGAGATGCTATTTCCATAGCAGTTGCCGTTAAAAACTTGCTATCAAAAAATAATTTAAATATAGCTCATTTGGTTGGAATTGGAACAGATAACGCAAACGTTATGACTGGCTCAAAAAGGAGCGTTTACACGGAGTTGAAAAAGTCCGTCCCAACTTTGAAACTTCTTAAATGTGTATGTCACTCAATTCAGTTGGCCGTTACAAAGTCTTGCAAAAAGACTCTACCGGATAGCCTAGAATTTCTTGCGCATGAGACCTACTCATGGTTTTCAAAAAGTTCAGGTCGACAATTGCGCTATAGAAAAATGTATCAAAGTATTAATGATGAGAAGGTACATATAAACAATTGTATTAACAAAAAATAATCCGAATTGTGATTGTCTATTACTAATGTATTAACGATTTATAGATATAGTAGAACTTGCAGTTGTTTTAGGTGCGTAACAGATATATGTTTATTTTTTAAGATTTTCTAAGTTTTTAATAATAGGTTTTTAATTTATTACATTAGAATCCTTTAAAAATACCGAAGGTATCTGACACAAGATGGTTGTCGATAGAGAGTGCTGTTTCCCGCATCGTGGATCAGTGGACAGAGTTGAAGCTGCATTTTGAATTGGCAGCTGCTTCGGAAAAGTGTCACAAGGCCCTTATTCTCAACGGGCTGTATAATGAAATAAATTATCTTTATTTGTTGTTCTTAAGGCCCATACTAAAGGACATGCAAGGCCTGAACAAAAATTTTCAAAGTCGGAATGGAAACCCAACTCAATTACTTACGGATGTAATAGTTGCCATTAATGCATTAAAATCCAAAATAATACCACCTGATTATAAAATCAATATTTTAAAAGATGATTTGGAAAATGCAGCAGTGCCTTTCTATTTTGGTTTTGCTTTCGAGAAAAAATTAAAAGAGAATCAATTCCAATCGTACAAAACTGAAATACGAACAAATTGCATGGAGTTCGTAAAAGAATTAATAATCCAACTTCGCGATAGGTAATATGGTAATTTGTATCCTGGTACATATAATACCTATTTTTTTTGTTTTAGATTGCCGGAAAATATTGAAGTAATGGAAAAGGTTAATTTATTTTCGGTTCAAAATATTCTAAAACCTTCCAAAAATAATGACATAATAGATGTATTAGAATATTTTGAATGTCAAAACATTGATGAAATAAAAAATCAAATCGAGAAAATCCATTTTATAAAATGGGAGTTTGTGGAAGACACCATTAAATTTTGGGTGGAAGTTCTGAACTACAAAGACGCTGGAAACAACAACCCATTCCGTGGTTTGGCGGAATTTGGCCTTAAAATTCTTTCACTGCCATGGTCAAATGCTGAAGTGGAGCGTATATTCTCTCAGATGAATATTGTAAAGAACAAATTACGCAACTCCATGAACTTAAAAACCTTAAATGCGATATTGTACATAAGGTAAGTTTAAAATTTCAATAATTATAATAAAAATACAAACTTAACATATTAAACTTTTAATATTCTAATAGATATGGACTACAGAGACATGGGAAATGTTGCCATAATTATGATTTGCCTGATGAGTACTTAACCCAAATTACTGGCAGTGAGAAGTACGCGGATTTAAGTGAGGCTGATAAGCTAGATAGCATTATAAGCATCCTTTAATTTAATATAAACATATATGTATATCTATGATAAGAATTCATGTTTCATTTCAATTAAAGTATTTTGTTTATTATTTCTTAAATAAACACATATATTTGTTAAAAACGAAAAATTTAAATATTTAGCCATTTTTTTGGCCATTTTTATATAAATTTTAGCCATTTCTAGCCATTTTTTTTCCAAATCTAGCAATTTTGGCTTCGAAGATTCTGGCAGCACTGGTGACAAGAATACATTTTTCCGATGCCCGCAAAACATGAGAAGTGGATGGAGTATTCTGTTAGAGCGTGGGCTAAGGAGGATGTGGCATCAAGTTGGCAGTGCACTTCCTCAATCTTCGACTTTTCCAACATTTTTTTTTCAGAATTGCCGTTAATTAACCGTAAAATATTCGTGAAAGAATTATGTTGAGTCAGTGAGCTTTTTCACTAACTTTAAACCTTTGCCGAAATAAAATAGAAACCGCACAAGTTTATTCTATGGCACCAAGGCCTTAATTTCAAGGGTTTTGTTTATGTTGATTTGGTTGGGCAGGCAGACCGATTTGTCTGTGCCTTTAAGTATTAACCGAAATGGTTAAAGTATTAACCGAAATGGAAATTAGGCAGGCGATCAGCGACCGTGCCTTCAGCGAGCGAGTACAAAATCGAACGATATAAGTAGATGCTTGCAATGGACAAAAGGCATGTCAGCAACAGACAAAAACGAAGTTCAAAAGGGAGTATCAACTACAGCAAAATGACAGAGTTGCCACACACGTCAAATGGAAAAGGCAAAAACAATCATCGAGAAATTAGCTTACGTTAAGACTTTGAATTTTAGGAATTTAATTAGGCTGCGGCATGACCGAACATTCTCTCCCGTTGGAAGTCCAGGGCTTTCAACCAGATCTTGCTTCGGCAGCACGCACAGGGTCAGCAACAGGGTCTGATATTTTTCACGGCTGCGGCATGACCGAACAAATTAAATTTGTTGCTCTTCTCTAAATATTTTTTTCAACATTTGTTTTTCAGAATTTGAAATTATTCGTGAATGAATTAAATATGTTGCTCCTCCCTAAATATTTTCTTTTAAATAATGTTATTGCTCTGCTAACTTGATAACTTCCTCAATCTTCGACTTTTTCCACATTTTTTTTTCAAAATTTTTGCCGTTATTTATTCGTAAATTATTAGTGAAAGAATAAAATTTGTTGCTCTTCTCTAAATATATATTTTTTTAATAATGTTATTGATTATTTTTTATATATTTTCCTGGCGCTAAAGTTAACAGTTTAACTTAAAAATAAAGCACTAGTCACAAAACCAAGTTTACAATATTACAGAAAGTTTTACAAAATTACTTAAACGTATTTGTAAGTTTTGATTATTTATAGGTAATGGTACAATTTGAATTCTTATTTATAGTTAGTTCTTGGATTTATAATTAGTTGTGTGTGGTTGTGGGTTAGTTATTTTATAACATTACTAAGGGCCGTTTTCTCGTTCGTACTTCAATTTGCCTGCCGGGACAACGGAGCAATAAACAAGAAATGTTTTACTCGTCCTTATGTTAGCGCAGGTAGCGACAAATTTTGTCGGGGTACTTCTTCCACCCTTTCAAAGTGTTGCCAGACATTCGAGCGTTGTCAATCTGGCTCCACTCTTCATTCGAAAACGGCTGATTCAATTTACACTTAAATATAAATTAAAATTGTTTATGTAAAAGTCATCCAATTAATTCTAAAAATGAATTCCCGAGCGAGTTATCATTAAACTCTGTGGGGTATCGTCGAATTGTCTGAAGTGCGAACTTATGTACGCAGATATCAAGGCCAAAGAAATTACTTCGAACATTACAGTGATGAATAATTTGTTAAAATGTTTTGCTTGTGTAAAAGCTTGGCTCTATTTGTTTTGCAAAAAATTGTTTTGCGACTTGAATCTAAAGTAAAGAAGTAAGTGCATTCATTTGATTTAACTAATTCCATATAATCAAAAACAATTATTACAGGGAAACGACAGCCATGGGTTAAGCTTCTAATAGCACTTAGATTCTATGGAAGCGGCAGTTTTCTTATAACTGTTCTACAAGAATTGTCTTAGTTGTTAGTTTGAAATTTTGTTTAGCTGATAGTGGGACTGTTTTATGGTATTTTTCGATAGTTTTTCGACTAATTTTTTACAATTAGTTAACTCTTCTGTTGTGGGGTTGCCACCTTGTCTCAAATAAGTTCGCCTTTTATTTTGAGTTTTAAATGACGGACGAGAAAACCAAACGCGATTTATCGCCTGGATAAATTTATCCTTCCATTAGCTAAATTCTACTTTGCAGGACGGACGAGAAAACGGCCCTTAGAAATGTAACTTGCTTATCATCCGTTTTCATGCGAATATCCTCTGAGATTTTTAAAATTGCTGTCATACAACTACGGGTTTTTCGAAAGCCATGTTGTCGTGTATTCAAAAGTGAATTATCGTGAAGATACAAATTAATTTGTGTGGGACTAGTCGCTCAAATGCTTTAGATAAAAGTGAAAGTATAGATATCGGTCTATATTCACCCTTTATTTTTCGTATAGGAAGTACTTTGGCTGTCTTCCAGCATGTTGGAAATGTAGAAGATGTTATTGCTGTATTAAAAATGTGTGTTATATATGTCGAGAGAATTAGTAATAATACAAATCAATGTTAAATTTAACTGAGAGAAACCTGTCATTTTAAATAAAGTATTGAGAAAAGGAAGTGTGACCTTCTTAGACCGTTTAAGGGTTTCAAGAGCGTGGCTAGGTGGGAACCCACCTTAGCCGAGTGTGACGCAATTGTTGTTGCAACGTAGAGTTGTGCAAAGCAGTAGAGTGTTCAGGATTCATTCTTTCGAGAACCTTCGAACGGGCAACGCGAACAATTGCAACTCACTACGCATCTTAAAAAAAAGACCCAAGTGTAAAAGGAAGTCATGACGGACAAATTAACACGCGAAGCGACTAAGAGACCCCTGTCTCCGACATATATGTAAGAAGCCTGGGGACAAGGATTAGTAAAAATTTTGGATGTATATTATCGAGACCTATTGCACTTGATTTTATATTTAACATGGACTGTAGGACATCACACTGACTCACACAAACAAAACTACAGCTAGTATCACAGTTGTTGTTTGGCAATGTGTTCAGGTACAGGTTGTTAGTTTGATCAGGTACTACAGGTTGAGATTTCACAAATTTATTATTTAACTCATTAGCATTAATATGGCAAGCTGTCTCTTGTCGTTGTTTTCCTACTCCAATACTTTTTATGTTCTTCCAGAATTCTTTCTGTTGATAAAATTTCCTTTTAACTAACCAGCATGACTTATTGACCTTTATTCTATTCAAGGAACTGTACTGCTG
This sequence comes from Drosophila prostipennis, assembly GCA_037075205.1. Lineage (NCBI taxonomy): Eukaryota > Metazoa > Arthropoda > Insecta > Diptera > Drosophilidae > Drosophila > Drosophila prostipennis. The sequence continues at coordinate 16,592 of JBAMCJ010004747.1, read as the reverse complement.
GTGCAAGTATTCTGTTTTATAGCGTTTCCAATTTCTATAGGCCCTATCACACGCATTTATGGTATTTATTATTTCCATGCTAATCCATGGGTTCTCATTTGGCCTAATTTTTTGTATTTTGACTGGTACATATTTGTTGTAGAGAAGCTCGATATTGTTGTTAAATAACTCTAACTGTAAATCAACATTGGGAATTGTATACAATGCTTGCCAGTTGTAAGAGTTACACTCTGAGTCCAGTAGCGTATAGTTTATGTCTTTTAAGGCCCGATAGGTTATGGAGTATTCCTCAGCGCTTAAGGTCAAGTAGATAAGGTCATGCCGCGAGAAAACTCGTACAGATACCTGGTCATATAAAAGGATTTTACTTGCGTCATCTACGAAAAATACGTCTAGTAGGGTTTGTGAGGATTTTGAGAAATGTGTAGGGTGTGTGACATTTACTGGCTGAAGTCCGAGTGAAAATAGTTCTGCGCAGAAACTAGTTTCAGTTAAAAGGTCACTGTTGAAATCACCGGTTAATACAACATTTTTGTATGTCCACGTTAGGGCAGACAGATTGGCAAGTAGATCTGAGTAGCAAGTAGTACGATGTGATCTATAGGCGCAGCCAATAAGAATGTTTTGAGAATTTGTTCCTCGTACTTCTACAAATAAAAATTCTATTGCACTCTCCAGCTCTTGCTGACGTATAACTTTCAGGGACCGTAATCATTATAAGTAATATTTTAAAAATTACTAATAATTATTTTTGAGCAAAAAAATAAAAATCACAAATAATCATTATTTTTGAGCAAAAAAAATAAAACTCAAAAATAATGATTATTCGTGATTTTTATTTTTTCGCTCAAAATAAAACTCACCAAGCAACAACTTTTAATCCTTTAAGGATATTGCCAATATTGTCCTATGTCCTTATAAAGGGACCCTAGAGCAACAATTGACAACAACAACAAAACGTATTTTACCTGTGTTTGTTGCAATTATAATTGACAACAACAACAAAACGTATTTTACCTGTGTTGCAACACTACTACTATTTTGACCGCAGCTGTATGCTTTTATGTTTTTTAACTATGTTTTCTAAAATTTGTTTCTCCCTTAATAAAAATCCTAAAATTATTCTAAGTATGGGGTTTGAAAGATAAAGAGTGTATCTTTTAAAAAACTTTAACATTGAATTAAACCATAAATCCAGTTGCCTCTGAGAGCTCCGGAAAGTTGGCCAATTTCAGCATTTTTCGAACTTTAAGGTTTAACTTGGGAATTCGTAACGAATCCAAAAATATAGCATCCATCGAGGTACATTTTTGATGCTGCATAGTGTTATTTGTGATTTTTATTTTTTTTGCTCAAAAATAATGTTTAACAATAGAAGAATAAATATAACAATTAAAAATTAAAAATCATCAAGGATATTCATAGTGTATCCTTAAAGGATAAAAACGTGCTAGTCATGCTTGTTCTATGTTGATTGGAAGTGTATGATTTATTCATTTAAAAATAGCGAAAATAATCATTATTTACGGTCCCTGTTATTAATCCTTTATTTATGTATTATGTGAACGTCATTTTCATGTTTAAATAGACTTTTAGATATGTTACCCCCCGATTCCCCCTTTAGGAGTGTTATCAGTGTATTTGTCAATGTTTGAAGGTAATAAAACCGTTAAGTGTATCTGCTAATACTTGCTAATTTGTGTGTATATATTAATAAACTTATGCTGTCTTATTGTTTTCAGGGTCAAATTTGCGACGCAATCTGCTGCTCTTCCTTTGCTTTTGTGATGTTTCTTTTGTGTTCATCATTTGTGTTTGTAGACAATTTTGGATATTCTCGAAAGATGTCTCGCATACTGACAAATACAGATTTAATTAATACACTTCTGTTGCGTTCATATCCTTTTATAACAAGTCAAAGAAAACTACCAAAGAAAGACAAAACAAGATTGTTTTTCTCTACATTTGATTTATTAGAAGATATTTGTTAAATTTTTTTTTTTGTTGTTTTTTCTACTGAAATTAAAACCTAAATGATTTTGTTTTTGTTTTTTATGATTTAAATACATTGAAAGAACTAGAGAACCTCATTTGTTTATATTTCGAAAAGCTTGTGGAGAGGGGAGAGGAGTTACACTTTCACAAATTTATACTGAAGATAATTTAAATATACATATCTTGGATGCTAATAATGAAATTTTAGCACTGTAACTTCACTGGAAGTATCTTTGCGCACCATCGCCATATAAGCCATACTAAAGTGCTATGTGAGCTATAGGATAGAGTCTTCCGATGTAGCCAATTTTTTTACTCTACAGGGGTGGTCAAAAGTATTTTCACAAATGCTCTTTCCATAGGTGTCAAAATGTTTATATTATAAGTTCAAAATATGAGTACAGTTAACATTCAAATTTGTGAAAATACTTTTGACTAGGGTTGTATATTCTCAATATTTTTTTAGATTTTTGAGGAAAATTTCATAACGATATCTCAACGGGAAATATTTATGGCCGCGGCTCCATACAAGTCCAACCAGTGTGCACTGTGCGCATTAGGTTAACCTTGTCCTCAAGTCTATCAAACTTGATCATTATTATTGGGTCAACTATAGAACCACCGTTTCTAGGGGGTTTCATTCGAAATATATCTCGAATTCTTGGGGTGGGGGTAACTTTAAGGTTAAAGCAAAGGGTGTGAAACAATGCCCTCACATCTTCGCCTTGATTAAATGGAACCCCATGAAGGCGGAGATCACAAGCTACCCTTTCATTTTGCTGCAGCTCAGATGCCGACTTTAGGCGAATGACTTGGTCTCGCAAGGCCCAGATTTATTTATTGCTTTGCTTACTTGATAACTTCCTCAATCTTCGACTTTTCCCAGATTTTTTTTTTCAGAATTTGCCGTTTATTATCCGTAAATTGGTCGTGAAAGAATTAAATTTGTTGCTCTTCTCTAAATATTTTTTTTTTAAATAATATTATTGCTCTGCTAACTTGATATCAAGTATATCTTTCTCAATCTTCGAATTTTCCAACATTTTTTTTTCAGAATTTGCCGTTAATTTTTTGTGAAAGAATTAAATTTGTTTCTCTTCTATAAATATTTTTTTTGAAACATAATGTTATTGCTCTGCTAACTTGATATTAAGTTATCAAGTGCTCTCCTTCAATCTTCGATTGATTGAATTAATTCGTTAATTATTCGTAAATTATTCGTGAATTATTCTTAAAAGAATTAAATTTGTTGCTCTTGTCCAAATATTTGTCATACAAAAACATTTCTCCACTTCTTAAAACTGGCTTAATTTGCTTGCGAACCCTTTAAATTTAATATATTTAAATCGATTGCCCACATCCTTAAAATAGTAAATACGACATGAGAGTAGTCCAAAGGGTTATGCTAAACTAAAAATACATTTATAAACATGAATGGCTTCTGTAGTCTCAAAGGTTTGAATATATATTTTTTTTTTTGTATTCGTGTTTATTTATTTTAATTTTAACCTTATAGTTACGGCTCGGATGTAAATTAAAAAAGCAAAATACAAGCGGTGGTGCTCCTCTCTCGCGAACGGGGCAATGGCCCTCACTGTGCGGTACGGCCGCAAAGCATTGCTTCGCACTGGGCAGGCCCCTTAGCCCATCCGCTCCTTCCTGGCTCTCTCTCCAGCAGCCTCAGAGTTTTCATCACCTTATTCGCGAATTCCGCTGTCGCTTTCCACGTCCTTGGGCTCTTTATCATTAGCGGCACCAGCGTGCCCACGCTGATCTCCGCTCCTGCTGCTGACTCCAGAGCCGCCCTTTCTTCAGCGAATCGGCGGCACTCGAAGACGACGTGGCGCGCATCTTCCAGCACGCCATCTTCCAGCCATCCTCGTCCTCATGGCCGAACCTCTTGAGGTAGCTACGGAAGCAGCCATGCCCGCTCAGGACCTGGTTCAGGTAGAAATTGCCCATGCTTCCGCTCCATCCAGGCCTCAATATTGGAGATCAAATTATGAGTCCATCTCCCTTTGGCCGAGGCGTCCCACTTGGCTTGCCAGCTCACGTAACTCCTTCCTCTAACCGCTATTTTGAGCTCAGCCTTCGCGACGCGATCAGGTCTCAGGTGCCCTCGGAACGCGTTACGCATTTCAGCCTTCTCACGGACCAGCTCCCTCGCAGGGACCAATCCCGCTATCACCAACGCAGCGTCGTCCGAGACCGTCCTGAATGCGCTTGCCACTCGGACAGCGTATAGTCTGTATGTAGACTCGGCGCCCCGGCTTCAGCCGACACCGGTGCCGCGTACAGCATCTGGGAAGTCACAACGCTGGTAAGCAGCTTCCTGGTAATCTGCTCAGGTTCTCTAGTGTTTAGAAGTATTCGAGCGAGGCTTCCTGCCGTCCTACTGGCCTTCTTCTGGGCGTACTCCAAGTGCTCCTTGAACGATAACCGGGTATCGATCAGAACACCGAGGTATTTGATAGCCCTCTGCGATCTAATCACGGCTCCACCTACCATGATCTCGGTAGTTTCCACGATCTTCCGGCTCGAAATCAGGACTGCCTCCGTCTTGTGCGTCGCTAGCTCCAGGCCAGCACTCACGAGCCACGATTCGATCGATTTAATCGCATCGTTTGCCGTAGCTTCCGCTGCTGTGCGCTCCTTAGCGACTACGACCACCGCTACGTCATCGGCGAAGCCCACAATAGTCGTGCCACTGGGCATTGGGAGCCGCAGAACACCGTCGTACATGGTGTTCCAGAGCAGGGGTCCCAGCACGGAGCCCTGAGGGACTCCGGCGGAGACTTCATATGCTCTGGAACCCATATCAGTGGCCACTGTGAGCACTCTCTCACTGAAGTAGCTCCTTGCTATCCTCATGAGGTACCCTGGGATGTTCAGGGCGGCGAGGGACTCCAACGTTCGGTTCCAGTTCGCGGTGTTGAAGGCGTTCCGTATGTCTAGCGACTAGACAGTAGCTTTTGGAACCGCCTTTCCACCTTTTACCGGCGATAGCCGATTCGGCTATTCCCGTCACCGTCTCGATGGCGTCCAGCGTTGACTTCCCTTTCCTGAACCCACACTGGTTTGGAGAGAGACCTCCGGCCTCCTCTATGGCAGCAGTCAGTCTGGCTGAAATGATCCGCTCGAATACCTTACCGGTGGTGTCGGTGAGACAGATGGGCCTATATGAGGAGATCTCGCGACTCGTGAGGTGCCGCGCGCACGGGTCAGCTGCCTACGGGCTCGAAGGCAGGTGGTCCTGAGGTCGGCAATGACATCGCTCCACCAGAACACTGGCTTATGGTTCCTTCGGAACGAGCCTCTCAGTCGCATACTCTGGTCGCAGGCAAGCTCCAGGGTTGTTGCGATGCGGTTCGCCATCTCGTTGGCTCCACCCGCCTCTTCGGTCGCCATGCCATCCAACGCGTTTGCGAAAGCCTGCGTGCGCAGCGTGTCTGGCCGGTAGGCTTTTCTGGGCCGCGGTACTGAGCGGGTAACTTTCGCGGATACTCCCACTGAGCATAGGATCGCCTCGTGATCGCTTCCGGTATATGCGTCGCAGATTCCCCACCGAGCGGTTTGGGAAATTGCTCCACTCACGTACGTTAGGTCGATGATGGAGGCGGCTCCTGCTCTGACAAACGTATGCCGCTCACCGTCGTTGAGGAGGACGACGTCTGTCGATGCAAACGCCTCAAGAACCGCGCGTCCTCTGGCGTTGGTCGAGACGGATCCCCACTCCTGGGCCCAGGCGTTGAAGTCTCCTCCGACTATAACGTTGGCCCTCCCATGTAGATCGGAGCTTAGGTCGTCCACGATCCTACAGAACGCCGCCAGTGGGAGACTAGGCGCCAGGTAGCAGCTATATATGCAGTAAGTGCCAACCTCCGCCCGCACGAATCCGTCCGCTGCCAGGATGTTGGACATCCTCAGTCGCCTGTCTCCGCAGAGCCAGAGGGCCGCCTTGCCAGAGCGGTCCTTGGCCCACTCTCCTCCCACGCTCACCCTGTATGGCTCGCTAAGTATGGCCACATCAGCCGCTACCTCGCGCACCGTCTGCGTCAGCAGGTCCTGCGCCGGTCTGCCGTGATTCAGGTTGAGCTAAATCAATTGCATACGGTCATCGAGATACCGGTACCGCCGATTCCGGCCTGATTGCTTATCCTGCCGGGTCGAACGTTGGCCTCTCCGGAACTCGATGGAGGGTTCGCTGGCTCCTTTTTGCAGGCAACTGCCTTGTGGCCTGGTTCGCCCAGGACCCTGGAGATGCTGTCCCTCATGGACTCGGCGCTCTCTGAGCTCCCTCTGCACAATGGGGAAAAAGTCCGTTTTTTGGCATAAACTCTAGTTTTAAAGATAGAGCCTTGAAAATTATAATATATATACTCCTTATGCACAAATAGAATTTCGGTTTTTCCCATTTTTTTAAAAACCTTACGGTTGTAAAAACACCCAGAGCCACCCACCACCCACCTCCTCATTATGGTCAACCCCCTAAAAATGTTCACAATATTTTTTTTTTATTAATAGAAAACATATTTATTTACAAAAAAAAAAAAATAAAATAGAGTAAGATAGTTATTAAATAAAAACACAATTTGTTTTGAAAAGTATTTAAGCATACCTTGACGTAAATTTTCCATATTTTTGTTTATTTTTTAGCCCTCTAAACACTTTGCACGTCGTTGTGAAACTTTGTAGTCAAATAAGCGCGTTTTTTCTTCGGGATAAGCACGTTAATCGATAGACTTTGATCGGCTACAACAAATTATCGGTGGCGCGTAAAATTTGTTTAAAAATTGTTCTAAAAAGTTTAACCATTTTAGTATTAAAAAAAATTTTTGTTTTTTAAATTTGTAACTTTTTTTTTTGCGTTTATGCCAAAAAAACGATCTCGCTATAGCTCTTCCCTGGAGCTTCCACTACCACCGCGTCTGGGCGTGCTCTGCGAGTTGGCTTCCTCTTTCTAGCCACTGTGCTCCACGAATTCCCAGCAGTCATGGGCTCGGGTTCGGGTGGCCCGAGGCATCGCTGGGGCATCTGGTCGAACCTTTTTGGCAGGGTTCCTTGGAGCTGCGGGGGCTGTGGTGACGGGGACGACACTAGCCCCGGCTATGCCGTCTTGCTGGCTGACCCTTCTCCAAGGGTCAGTCTGAACTGCCCGGTCTTTCCTCGGCACTACCGCCGTCTGCTGTGCCCTGCTTTCGACCGGTTTCCCAGCTGGTAGGGTCTGGGAGCATTTGCAGCATACGCTTTCCAACGCGCTCGTTTTCTCAGGCTCCACTGCCGACTGCTCGATGCCGGATTTGAGCTTCCGCATTTCCGCTATCATCGCTTTCATAGCGATATTAATATGGCGCACCTGCTTCTCGTACACCAGGCTGTGGAGTTCGTCCAGCAGCTTTCCGAGCTTGGTGACGCACTCGGTACGAGTGAGCGTCTGCTCCTGCTCCTCTTCAGCGTCGGAGGTGGGCTCCTCCTGGGCGGCTGGTTGAAGCTGCCCGCCACTATGGCTCAGACGCAGAATAGGTAGCCGCCCACTTTGGGTCAGACGCTATCTGGGTTTAGCTAAGGCCTGCTGCCAGGCTTGATCATCTACCGACCACTATCGCACAGGGGTTTCCCAGTGACTAAGCAGGTGGGAGTTTTACCGCTCCTGCAGCGGTGGGGTTGACAATTGGTCGGCTCCATGACCTTTACCACCTTAATGTTCCTCTGTGCGAGCCTTTGGTTTGGGTTTTACCCGTATTCCAATACCTCCTGCCAAGGATCAAGAGCAGCAGCCCTGGAAACTATGCTATGCAGATCGCATACGCACGTGATAGCAGGTAGCTTTCGTCAGCACACTAAAACTGGCGCGACAGCGCCTCCTTTCGGTCGATTGACACAGCGCCCCAGCGCCCCATGGTGGCGGCGGAGTGTTGCCAGACCTGTGGGGTTTTCTTGGTGCTTCTCAACACTCTGACACAGCTGAGCTTGCCAACAGCTGACCTGCCTGGTGTATGCTGCGGGGGCAGCCACATTTACCGCGAGAGAGAAGTTTGCGAACGGAGGCAACAACAACCGTGAAGGTTATCTATTGGGACACACCCTCCGCTGGCCCAGATCTAAGAATTAGAAGATCGGAGTCCCTGGATCCTCCGTGGACACCACGGGTATGAGACTGCAGGTGAGCGATCTCGGCCGTTTCACGCGGCCGGTCAGCATCCGATTTTTCAGGGGGCCCTGCCACAGCCCCCACACCGTGCGGTCATCGGGGGAGCGCCACCGCGACGCGTCCGTGCCCGGCGACTTCACACACACACCTCAAATATGTGTGTGTGAATATGAATATGTTTGTGTGAAGGGTTAACCATTATTTGTAGCAGGTATTTTCGCACCCTGCTTCAATTTTAAACCTGAAACACTTGTCGCAATTTGAACAAGAAAGGAAGTTAACTTCGGCCATCCGAAGTTTATATACCCTTGCAGGTATGCCTATTTAAAATGTGGTTTTTAAATTGTCAAAAATTAAAACGCCTACTTCCTACAAAGTTACAATGTTTTTTATATTATTTTTTTGATTATTCCCATATAAAGAAGACTTTAAAACTGAGAGTTTGGTTCGCATAGAAGCGGACAGACGGCCAGAAGGACAGACGGACATGGCTAGATGGACTCGGCCATTGGTGCTGATCAAGAATATATATACATTGTGTGGTCGGAAACATCTGACTGGAATTATAATACCCCTGCAAGGGTATAAAAAACCACACCCAAAACGCACGATTAGTCTATTTTTTTGTGAAAAGTGAAGAGAAAAGTTGTGCGCGCTATTTGAAAACGACTGCAGTGTACCAGTATAATTGTGAACCGTGAATTAAAGCCAAGAGGCATCGTACGGAAGTCTGTGTCTTTGTGTTTTGTTCAACCTTGTGCATTTTGTTACAGTCTTTTTTAAGACTTGCAAAATTTTGTGTAGTGTCATAAGTGTTCTTGCATAAGTCTGTCAATTTTTAGCCTTTTCTGTTTTACTCTTATAAACTAACTTTAGATTTTTGTGCCACGTCATAATTGCGGTTTTGTCAAAGAGAAAAGTATACCCTAAAAATGTATTTATATTATTTACATATATTTATCAAGTTCCAAGGCAATGGAGTCCCTATAAACAGTTTTCTTCCTCTGCGCATTGATAATTGGGTAGGTGACGTTTATACCCATCTTATTTTGTGATAGCAAGGGCTTTAATGCTTTCGTGTTGAACTCCTTTAAAACCTCCCCACGAAGAATTTCCTCCTCCATAATAGCATCCAGCTCACTTTCTGTTGGAATTGGTTGATTCATCATGATGATGATGATGTGGTTGGGTTGAAGTTTGTCCTCGAAGAAGGTGGTTTAACTGAGAAGCAAGCTGATCGACTTGACAAGTTAATGTTAAAGTTCTGACTGTAAGTCCCAACGATTTCCGAGCTAATTTTATATCAGTCCTCAGACCGAGATTTCCATAGCAACAGGTTGTTGTTTTTCCACCCTTATTGTTTTCCACCCTTATTGTTTTTCCACCCTTGTTGTTCAAAAGTCATTAATAGACCTCGGATTTTGCATACTTCTCCATTTTTGGTCCGATTTTTACCTAAATTTCTAGGTAGGTATCATATTTTTCAAATGTAATAAATTCGGATGCATATCGGAAATATGCAAAATATATGCAAAAATTATATGCATAAAATATGCAAAATATATGCAAAATATATGCAAAATATATGCAAAACATATGCGAACAACTGAGGCTCAAATTTTTAATGCAGCCCTCTGGACTTTTAAGAAACCTTCAGTAAGCACGGCGAGCAATTTAAACGAGCAGTTTGGCCGATAGGGCCAAAAACTATTCTGCCCCTTTTACTGTTTTTGCCCCCTTCTCGCCTACTCGTTGGAATTATAAATATGGTTTTCTTAAATTTGGGAAAATATGAGATATCTCAGAAATGACGAATAGGAACAAGCAATTTTCTTCGGTTAAATTAGGTTGGCTATGAAATGGTCAATATTGAATAGTTAAGTTTATTTTATATTTTGCATATTTTGCATATATTTTGCATATTTTATGCATATGCATTTTATGCAACTATGCAAAAAAAAAAAAAATATGCCATTACTTTTAAACTATATTTTTATTGAAACGAACTTTGGTGTTTTCGGAATTGATCTATCTTTATTCTATAAAAATATGCAAATATGCAAAATCCGAGGTCTAGTCATTAAATCCGTTACTTTATTTGAATGAAAGCAGGAATTTAATACACAGGTGTCCACAATTGTATGATCCAAAACGTTGTACCTGTTCATAGTTATATTTGATATCATTCCCTAAGTATTTCACAACTTCTTTTGGTGGTTGTAAATTTCCAAAACTATCAAAATAGAATATATTGCTTTTTGTTTTTGTGGTAAGCTACCCAATGTGTACCCCTTGACTTCGAGTCATCCAAGTTAATCACTCCACTCTCATTATTTTTAGGTGTTTTTGGTAGAGAGTCTCTCATAAACACCCCCCTAAAATGCGGTATATTTCTTTGAGCAAATTCCATTATATCTATATTTGTTAATGCTCTTTTAGGTAGCTGACCAATTAGTTTTTTTGTTTCTTCATTCTCCCACCACGACTGTTGAATGGTTTTAGGTATAAGCCGTAACCATTTTTATAGGGTTTTAAGTATAGACCTTCACCCACAGAAACTTCTTCCATCTTTCGATTGTGTCTTTTATTTTCTTCTAGCTGTTGCTTAGCAATTTTTGCGTTTGTTATCAATTTTGCAACACTAGAAGTTCCAGAAGCTAAACTACTGCACTTAATGCAGTTAAGATGGGTACCAGTGGTAAAAAACCCCCCATTTTGGGTACATTAATTATTCGAGGAACTTTAACGTTTTTCTTAGATCCGATTGAATTATGTATTGCTTTAGGGCTAGTACTCAACCTAACAAAAAGTCGTCCAAAACAAAAAACTTCATATGAAAATAACGTCAAGAAATTTTGTTTCACATGAAGTTTTTTGTTTTGTTTAAAAGAACTATCCTTCGCCTTTACTCGCTCCCAAGCCATGTTAATTAATTCAGAATCTGCCTTATGTCGATTGCTTAGATCCTTGTTTTGTGAATAGGCAATATCGTGAACCTTGCAAGCTTCATCCAACTGATTAATTCCGTGATCTCCACGCTGTAATCGCTCAGCAAGCTTTGTACCGGGTCCACAATAGTTATATCCAGGAATGTGAAACTCAATCGGAAGAGAATCTATTAACTTATTAATAAGACCACTTCCACGTTTACGGTGTAAATAATGACTGATGTGATTATAAAAACGTTTCCCCATTATATAATGTCTTTTTCATTGAAGATTGATCACGGAATAAACATATTTATAATAGGATGCGAATATTAAAGCAAAAAAATAACATTCTTGTTCGTAACATTGAGAACGTGAACAATGTTAAACAACCACCACGTCACAGTGAATTATTACCAAACACAATTAGAGCTCTTGTGGTTGGTCCATCCAACTGCGGGAAAACTAATGTAATGATCAGTCTAATTGAGAGTCCAAATGGTTTGAGATTTGAAAATATATACGTGTTTTCAAAGAGTCTATACCAACCGAAATATGATTACTTGGAAAAGCTAATAAAACCGATTAAGGGTATGGGTTATCATACATTCTCTCAGAACGAAACTGTTTTACCACCCACCGAAGCAAAAAATAATTCAATCATGATTTTCGACGATGTGGCTTGTGAGAAACAAGATAATATTCGATCATATTTCTGTATGGGTCGTCACAAAAATATTGATTCTTTTTATTTATGTCAAACATATACACGAATTCCAAAACATCTTATACGGGACAATGCAAATGTAATTATTATGTTTAAACAGGATGATTTAAATATGCGACACTTATTTCGAGATCATATCATGCCTGACATGAATTATGAGACATTTACGAAAATTTGTCAAAAATGTTGGGAGGATAAATATGGATTTTTATTTATAAGTAAGGATGACAATATTGATAAGGGACGATATAGAAAAGGATTTGACCAATTTATTGTTCTTTAATTCTAATATAAGTTTGGGGCGGGGTTTTGAAAAAAGCTAACAATGAAAACACCCAAGCATATTGTCTCCTTATTCACGATCGTTTAGTTGAGTATAGTCCTTTAAGTGGGTTAGTTCAAAGAATTGTCTAACAACATAACAACCACATAAAATGGAGAAAGATAAAGTTGCAATTGATGTACAAGGATTTTTTGATAACAACGACAAGTTCATTCTAAAGGAAATTGGAGTTGTATTTAGCAAAGAAAATAAGTTTAACAATAATTTCGTTATACAACCTCCATTTGATTTCACTCGTCTTAATAACAAGTCACGAAAAACTGCTCTCTGGCTCACCAAAAACCATCATAAAATTTTTTGGAACGAAGGAATAAACAACTTTAAGCAAACAAGAAAATATATTAAACAAATCACTTCGGGAAAGGAGGTTTTATGCAAAGGAATTGAAAAGAAACGTTTTCTAGAAATCTTTCTCAGATCACCGCACATAAGAGATGTTGAGGAATTGGGTTGCCCACCATTAAACACCGTAAACATAAACCAATTCCCTTTTTGCTCAATACATATTAAAAGCGGTATTTGTGCTCTGAATAATGCACACAATATTTTAAATTTTTGCAATGGAACTATGGTCTAACACTTATACATATACAATGGATAACAGACAAAGTGGATTTATAAACCGAATTAATAATTTCACATCCCAATTTGGTGAGGAAATTTTTAAAGAAGATTTAAAATATCTCATTGATACAAGGAATATGTTTATGGATAAAGGAGAAGACGATCTTAACAAAACGGTATATGGCGATCATTTAACGTTTTGTAATAATGGAATCGGGGAAGATGTATGTGCCTGCTTTTTCTATAAAAATCATCGAGACGGAGCCTTAAAACTAATGTCATCATATTTAGTGTATAAGAAAAGCCTGTTACAAATTTCCAAATAAACATGACCTAAATAAAAATTTACATATTCTTTTGTTTGGGAGGGTGATTGCTTTCAGCTGTTTCTTTTGAGAATTCTTTTGCTATTGGGGTTTGCTTTCAGCTGTTTCTTTTGAGTATTCGTTTGTTCGGGGTGGGTGTTTGTTTCTCAGTGGCAAGCAAAGGGATCCCCTATTCAAGGGTGCTAATCAAGTTACCAAGTCCACGTGTGAACGTGTCAACAACCCGAGACATTTTCTAGAGGCTATGGTTATTAAATTGCTTACCACACCACACTTTCTTCCCGCCTCGTTTCACCCCATTTAAGAAATCTATTAACGGACACCCGTCAACTTATCACCCTAATTAACGATCACTCGTAACGCACCCGTGAACGTTCTTGTAGCCACTTAGAACTCAAACATATCCTTTTCCCTTCTCAGGCATAACCAACGTTAATTAGGATGCCCTGAACCTTCTCGTCAACCACTAAATACGAATCCCTCGTCAGGGACACCTGCCACGCTCCAGTAAATTCTCCTCCGCTTAATTAGGATGTCCTCCCCTCGTTTCGCCCTATTTTCTAGATATAACAAACGGACACCTGCCACGCCCCAGTAAATTCTCCTCCGCTTAATTAGAATTCCCGATTTCTGAACCGAATTGCGGGATCGGATTCCTGGATACAATTCCTGGATACAAAAGCTGGATACAATTCCTGGATATACGCAATTTATCACCCTAATTAACGATCACCCGTCACACCCCAGTAACTTCTCCCCGCTTAATTAGAATCCCCGATTTCTGGATAGGATTTCTGGATACAAAAGCTGGATACAATTCCTGGATATACGCAATTTATCACCCTAATTAACGATCACTCGTCACGCACCCATTAACTTTAATTACCCCCACCTGTCACCTTAACCTAATTTATTACCCTAATTACCCTAATTAATTGCCTCCCCCTCCACTTTTGTATCCAGCTTTTGAATCCAGCTCCCGCATTTATACACTACTGGTATATAAGCTTCGGCTGGCCGAAGCTAGCTTCCTTTCTTGTTTTTTATATAGATGTGTTTTATACTTGTTGCACAGGAATGTATGTGTTTTATGCTTGTTGCACAGGAACCACTGTCACAGTCGTCATGTATTGAGAAACCGATGTCCTTATGCCCACATATACATTGTATGAAAAGAAGTTTCTTTTATAATTTTTGTAATGTTCTTTATATTTTTAAAAACTGGAGCAGCCTTAATTGCCGCTACCAACGTCAAGTGGTTTCTGCTGTTACATTTTTCCTTAAGTTCTAAGTGAGTCTAAGTCTCGTAGCTGCGCTGCCCACAGTTGGGCAGCAGAGAGCTGGCTACACCCAGAGAAATGCGGGACTAATTTTTAATACATGACCTAAAAATTTTTAAGAGACTAAATTTTCAGTTTTAGGTAACTAGTTACCTGAAAATATTGGCATGTGGACTATGTTCCTACTTTTTAGGTAATACAAAAAGCATTTTTGTAGGCCATCGTAAACATAAAATTAGTCTATTATGCCTAAAATTTAGCAACAGTTTCAAGTCGATTTTACCAACAATTTATAAATATATGCAATCTTAAACTAATTTAAACTTATTACAGTTCTTCTTCCTAAGTGTAATACTTATAATTTAATGCGATAGTCACACAGGACAAGTTAATTTTGTGTCAATAATTTTAACTTAACTCTAATTCACAAATTTAATTATAATTATATTAAATCTAAAGCTAGTTTAAATAATCGCGAATACTTCAATGTTTAATATTTTATAAATTAATAATTTAATATTAGCTTAGTGATATTTCATTTTTCTAGCGTTAAGATATAAACAAATAATAATATTAAATATTATTACTAATTTTTAAATAAAATGCTAGCCTATAATAATATTTTTAGTTTTATATTTAAAAATATTGTTTGCCTTATTTGAAAGCTAGTGATGGAAAAGATCCAATACAAAAATCATAAGGCATTTGAAAACTACGGTTATCGGTATCGTCGGAACGATCGAATAATCGTCCATCTCCAATCACTCTGTCTTCGAAATTTTCAATTGTGGTGTTGTGTGTGAATAAACAAGTGTCGAAATAAAAAGAACTTAACAAAAAGCAAGTAAGTAAAGTGAAAACTTAATATTATTTATAGTATTCTGATTATTTCTATACGTGAAGAAGCTTACTTAAACAATATACTATTAGAATATGTGCAACAAGCACGCGGCCAAATACATTTGTACATATATATATACATGCATTCCTAACTGCGCATTTCGTTGTCAAACATATGTATGTATGTGTGTGCAGGGATGCGTTTGGGTTTAAGGGAGAACTTCGATCAACTTCCCTTGCGCATTAACTAATTGGTCATTTTATTTTATAATAGACATGGAAAATATATTAAGAAAATTTGATTGCGAAGCTCTTAAGGATTGTTTTGAAGGTAATTTAAAAAAAAAAGTAATGTTGGTTAAATTATTACGATTTTAATAGAACATGGAGTGGATGAAACCTCCATATATTTATTGACGGCAGAACATTTAAGGGAGATTGTGCCAAAACATTTGTTTGGCAAACGAGTAATTTTCGAAAGCAAACTAAAGCAGTTTCATGACAGGGTGAGCGTTGTATTTTTCTGTATGTATTTTTCTTCCAAGACATTTTATACAATTGCAGGATTTGGGTCCAACAAATGTAGAGGATAATAAACCCAACTTCCAGGCATGTAATTTTAATAACACACTGATTTTAATAATCCGAGGATATTGTACATTTTTTATTTCAAAATTTGTACTTTTTATATGGGATTTGTAAACAAATTTATATATTTTTCTCTAAAATAATCAAAATAATAATATTTAACTTTTTAACCAATCTAACAAAGTGTAAATAATTAATTATTATTAGTATCAATTAATTAAATTTTAATTAAACATTATACAACCGATCTGTGTTAACCGCTCATATGTGTTGGCTTTGACTTGAATAGGAGACGTACTATTTTCCTAATAGGAACAAAAAGGCTGGAGGGATTTTGTACGGAAAATATCGCAATACATTAGCCAAGCGACGAGGAGAGGCACCGGAGATGGTTGAGTCGGAAAATGCTGACCCCGTCGAGGAAGGTACTTCTATATATATTAATGAAATCTAGTAAACATATTCACTTATTAAGTTTAATTTATGAAGTAACCGCAAGCGACGAGTTTTCCAACTTCTGGCTGCAGACGAACGTGGCTCCCAAAGCCCGTGTCTTCGATCATTGGCAGAAGACATTTTCGCAGCGCTACCTGACAATTACAACTGCAGAAAATAAACTGCAGACAATTTTAGAGGATGACCAATTTTGAAGCAGAGCTTTGGGCATGAGCTGGTATGATTTTTGTGCCTCCTTGATTGCCCTTTTTAATTGATTACTGTTGGGGCGGGGGTGGCTTGATTGGAGAAGAGATGCTGAGTCCCAGGAAAAACGGGTGAAAAAACCGGCCAGAAATATATCGAAAACACGGTAGAACTCGGGGGTTATTACGCGACGTGCGTGTGTTTATTAG